>JRUX01000505.1:0-44723 GCA_001407235.2 Kudoa iwatai | reverse complement strand
ATTGTTATAATGTTTTTCATTTATTCCCTCTATTCACAACTCGTTTTTGGAAATGAAATCTTCAAATGATTTTGGATATTTTGATAAATTAAATTTCTGAATTGTAAATTCATTACAAAAAACAAGATAATTTTCTATAAAATAAGCTTTATATTCTCAAAAATGGAACCAATACGTACGCTCAATCTGTTTTTGCATCATTCTGAACATCTTAAGAAACAACGGTCTATGGAATTTGTGTCTCTTATTAAATTGATATCCGTTCCACACTCATATGTCTTCTTTTTTGAAGCATTTGGATTTTATAAAAATTTATTCCATTTGAAACTGACATAATCCAAGTTGAGACTGTAATTGTTTCAATATTATTCAAATTGAAGCTTTTTGGACTCGATTTCATGTTTTTGAAACAAAAGAAAAATTGACGACTCACGTCTGCTATTGTAATGTTTAACCAATATTTTTTATTGGTGACTATATACATTATTTTCTAATACGAGTTATCTTTTCAAATGATGCTAACTTGTAACTATACTATAGTGTTATTTTGCTATGATGACTTATTTTTCAAACAAGATTAATTTGTATTTTTTTATAATTAATAATTTTAGAGTTATATTCGCTTTCTGTATATTCTATTACTGTTTATATTTACAATTTTGTCTATTTTAATCATTAAAAATTAATTTAGTAAGTTATGCTGATGTTATGAAAGTCCATTAACTCTTAAATAAACCTAGGCTTGCTTATTATTAATATAAAATTATAAGGATAGAAATATAATAGAAAATGATTAAATTACAGTGATATGAGTTTAGCTAACTTGATATTTAGCTATTCAATGATTATAGAAGTAGCTTTTTAGAAATATCTAACTCATTGCACATGATACAATTTGCGCGTATATGGTAAATAATCGTCTTGGATGGTCAATTAACTGCCCAGTAAGACATAAAAAATAGTTTTGTTAACTTTTTTTTCATTTCTTTTAATAATATATATGCTATTTATTATTACTTTAAAAAAAATGTAATGTTAATATCAATTTGATTAACATTAAAATATAAAACTATGAGATTATTTTATATAATGCCTAGCTAATATAATTGACGAGTACCTTAAAGAATAATTAGAATGATAATCAGCTGTTATCAACGAAGAAAGATCTATCACGAAAACATGCCGATGCTAGATTACGATTGGTTGTGTAGGCGTACTTTGATGGATTTTTAATGTATAATAACTTTTTCAAATACTAATAGACTACTTTACAATATTTCATATAGATTAGTTATTGTGTTTATAGATGATTCTGATCAACATAAAACAATGTTGTGCTACCATCCAATACTCAGGTAATTATCTTATTAGAATTAATTTGCCGAAGAAAATGACTGCATCAATTATATTAAGAACGAGTGAATAGATTATAACCTACAAAATTTTTATAGTCATCAGTCGGAAAAAAATAATATTCAATATAAGTGGCATAAGTTGTACATTTTTAGCGGAAAATGAGCTTAGTAAAAAGCTTGGTTAGTAAAAAGAAAAAACGTTTTCAAGAAGATGGATTTGATCTAGATCTTTCGTGTATTAACACATTATTATTTATTTATTTATATGAGAATATGTTTTCGATTAGTTTTTTGTAGATATAACTCCTAATATTATTGCAATGGGTTTTCCTGCTGAAAAGCTAGAAGGTGTATATCGTAACCATATAGATGATGTTATACGGTGATGAATTATAAATTATATTGTAATAAAAAATAATATATTATGCTATATAGGTTTTTAAAGTTACGCCATAATAACAACTATCGTATATATAACTTGTAATATGTTATTAATTGATATTCATTAATTCAACAATAAAATTGTTATAAATGTTAATGACTATGTTCAATTGTAGATGTCTTGAAAAACAATATGATTGTACAAAATTTAACAATAATGGTAAATTAATATGTTCTAGTATATATTATACATTTAATAACTATTTTTAGTACGTCGATTTCCTTTTGAAGACCATAATGCTCCGCCATTTTCCCTTATCTATGATTTTTGTATTGATGCACGAGATTACCTTAATGAAGATAGTAAGAATACAATTGTAGTTCATTGTAAAGCTGGAAAAGTATACATTTTTATTGCTACAATGACCATAATTATAAAAATAAGCGTTGTTTAAATGTTTTCAATATATTTGATTGATAGGGACGAACTGGTGTTATGATTGTTTGCTTTTTAATTTTTAATCAAATCTGCTCAACATTTGAATCAGCTTTAGAACTCTATGCTAATCAAAGAACCTACAATAGGAAAGTAATTTTATTTTTTGTGATGATACATATTTTTATTTATTTAATCTCATACATAGGGTGTTACTATTCCAAGCCAAATACGTTATATTAAATACTTTTATGAGTATTATAAATATTGTATAAAGTATTTATTAATTTTTTTATGTTGATAAATATATATACATATACTTAGGAATAATATAGATATGCTAAATTTTTATAAACCTCCTACTCGTGTTATTAGCCATGTCATAATAAATTCTATAACTCGAAATTTCTTTTCAAGTAAATAATTATTTTTTCTATATAGTTTTGAAACAATAACTAATAACACTAATAATATGATTCATTTTTTATAAATAGATATGCATTTAAAAATATATACACACAGGAGTGAATGTTTACATCAATCATCCATAGTAATGATTCATATCTTTCTTATTGTGTAAAATTACATTTTGATTAGAATTTAAAAAGAAACAATGAAATTATTGAATTTTGTATTGACCCGGAAGATCATACAAAAGTAGCGGGAGATTTTAAGCTGGAATTCTATCACAAAGACTTTTTTGGAAGAGTAATTAATTCTATATCAATCATTACTATTGTAGATATAAAGAATGATATCTATATATTTTATAAATAGTTTAATTTATTGATGAAAATATGGATGAATACATTTTTCATATATCCAAGTATCTTGGGTGATAATGGTGGTATAACTAAATTTTTAAAATCAACTCCACCAAAAACCGATTTAAAGTATAACCTACCATCTTGGCATAAATCATTTCAAAATGTAGCTGAAACTGATTTTACTTTCGATGTTCCTAATTCTAATTTAATGGACTGGATATCATTTGACAAAAAAGAAATAGATTGTATTAATAAAGACGTTCACAACAAAATATTTCTGCCAGATCTTAAAATTTATGTTGGATTTTCTAAAATAGTTGGTAAAATCCATTTAATCGATAGTCATCATTGTCTAATTTTATTAATCTTTTAGAAAATTTAGAAGGCAGATGCAGCATTGCTAAGCGTATTAGTTCAGTTGATGGTGTACAGAGTGGTACATCTAAAGATGTCACTATCAATTGTAGAGATGAATCCAATATCTCAACATCCATAACAAGAAGTGAAAGCGTTGGATGCTATTATTCAAGCAACATCAGTATTAATCCCGGTAAAACAACCCCACCGTCAGATGAAACATATTCACACAATTCTAATTCTAGTGGGGATTTTAAAAATAGTATATAAACCTGTCTTATATTTTTATAACCATAATTTACAAAAAAAAACAGTTTATATCATTTAAAAACTCTTTTATATCTTAATTGATTTTTTTTTTATTTTAAATATACATAGACATTGCCAACTATTTAGACACTGCAGTACGTTCGCCACAAGCATATCATTTGTGTGTATATTCCTGAAAATGATGTCGTTTCGTACTATTTTGGAGTAAAATATTATTTATCATATTATAATGAATAATCAAATATGCAAATTAAAAATATATCAAGCTTGGAAACTTCTGCTTAGATACTTTTTAGCTTTTAATAAAGTGCTAATATTCTAATTTATTTTTGAATTAATAGGAAAAACATATATATAAATTGATTAAACAAAGGCTATAGGTAAATATTAACTTAATATAACCACATAGATTCCATAGGATGAGCCATGTTGAATACACATAGCATTGTAGAAAATCTGCTCAATGATCATCGCAATACTATTCCAACTTACAATGATGCAAAATAGAAAAAAAATGTTAAATAACTCTAACCAAATATAATATTTAAAAATAGAGTTTTTCATGATGTTTTAAATCTCAATATCTCCTATAATTCGAAATAAGAATTACTTATGAGCCAAAAATAATATAATATTAATCGTACTTTCAGTTGAATTAAGCAGGATGATTTTAGGTTGTTCAAACTGAATTACAACTTCGTTGTTATTTTTGTATTTAATTTCCTCCTATTATATTATTTTAGTGAGAATAGAATGGATAAATTAGTTGAAAAGATTACTTGAGAAGTTTTGACATTATCTTTACATTTAAAAATATTAGAAAGCTAATTATAAAAGATATAAATTACTTGTAGTTTTTTGTTGTTGTAATTTTTTGGATGATAAAGTTAACTGACTACATTTATTTGCATGCTGGTTGACCATTTGTGTCACTGTTTTTGTCATATGCATATCATTTTTATCCTCATTATCTACTGCTATGTTTGGATTACTTCCATGGGACGAAGATTCGTGATCATGATTATCAAATGGCTTTTTTTGTGGACATTTGACTGTTTTAGTTTTAGTCATACCATCCCCACTTATGCGAACATTAGAAATACCATATTCATTAGATAGTGTAGATGAAATGGATCCCACATCATTTGTAATTCTTGTTGGATTGTTGTTAGTTCGTGTGGTTATTACTTTAGGAACTGTAGCGTTTCTTTCTGTCCTTGTATATGTTTCAGTAGTGTTACAACGAGTTTTAGAAGATCGCCTTCTAGCACACAGACATTGTTTCAAGTGTTTCCAGCTATATATTAAAAAATCTTTTCTATAATGAGACGATTTGGTAGATGTTGTCTAAAAAAAGACATTTATTATTAAATTTAATATTATAGGAAAAAAAATTATTTTACAGTACAAACTTATAATATAGTAAACTAAAACTATGAAAAATCAATATATACACACAACTGTCAGTACAATATTGTAGTAGGTTGTAATAAAATAATATGAAAAGTAATAAAAATTCATCAAAATTACGTTCAAAGTACGGTATGTATCAGGATTAGTAGCGGTTGTCGCTGAACGATGACGTTCTGTTGAATTATAGGGTGGTGCGGACTCAAAATCGTACATCTTTTCTTTTGTTGACAATGACGATGACGATTTTTTATCAGTATTAGATGGTATATCAAATACTGAACCGGCAGCATTCTTTTCATCATATGTCGGGGTTGATACTCTTGGATATTCACTTTGTTTTAGATAGACTTTATAATATTTTTCATCTACCACATACATTTCAAGACGAGTTTCATGGTTAGATAATAGTTTAACTATTTCTATTGGCTGGAATCCAATAATACTAATGTCACCAATTTGTATAACTCTATCACCTGTCTTTAAATACAATTTACAGTGAAACAACTACATAGTTATAATGTGATTAAAAATTACTTTTAATCCTGCTTTATCAGCAACAGAATCAGGAACAATATCTTTAACGTAGTTTCCTAGACGTTTAGAATTGCATACTAATGAAAAACCAAAATTTCCTTCTTCACGTTCTAAAATAATATGTCTTTTAACTTTATTCAAATCAAAATCAGATTTGGTGTTCATTGATAGGAGTCACAGCTAATACAGTGTTACCTTTTTAGTTTTTCAGTAGGGAAAGTAGACATTGGATATTGTTACTATGGTAGGTGGTCCCTAAGGTGCATTTTTGCAAGTAAAGAGGCCGAATAAAGACATAAAATAGTAAACATTACACAGAAAGTAATTAGTATACTATCAAATTAAAAACTGCATTCATTTTCTTCATCTGACCGAACTATTACTTCAACTTTGATAATTTTTCTTACATTGTCACCAAACTGTACAAAAGTTGTTACAATCACGGGGGAATATTTAAAGGATGTATAATTGGACAAAATATAGTAAAACATTGTTGTAAGAGCGACTGGAGTTTTTATAATTTCATTACCCCATATAATAGCGTTAGGAATTGTTGGACGTTGAAACATTGATAGAAACTCGTAGAGACTGTTACATTCAGTCTTGTGATTGTTATAACTAAGTAAAAATTTAAATAATGAAGTTAAAAATAGTGTCCAACTTACTCGCTCATCAAATGCGAAACAATAAGGGCACTTTTAAAATTCGGTAAGTTATGTGTGATATAATTTTTTCTAAAAAAGTGCGTGCAATTGATATTAGAATGTTGAATGGATGAACATGATTCTCCGCAATTTGCTAAATTATGAGGTAATGTTGATGCCATCTGAGAATAGACCTACGCAATTCTAGTTAAGCCATTGGAAAATACTTAAAGGTATATAATTGTAGAATAATTCTGCTATACCATTGGCGTTTGTTGTTTAAAAATGTACGTACCCCACAATATTTGGTTATTTCTAAGTTAATATGGTGAGAAAATATTAAAAAATGTGAGCTGCACGTCATAGCTGTAGCATTTCAAATAGATTTAATAATGCAAATTAAATTATAAAATTTGTTTGACAAAATGCAATAAAAAAAGATTTTTAATCATTTAATGATTAATAAAATTTTTTATAAATTCAAAAAATACAGAAATATATATTAAAACTCAAATTATGGTATATGTAGGGAATATTATTTTAAAAAAAATAAAGTTTCAAACCAAATTGAGCTCTTTTAATATTTATATGCAAACATTGTAGATACAAACTAAGAAATTAGCATTTAATTTAAAAAATTTAATTATCTATATAATAGCATTATTGTAATTTAAGTATTTCTATCCATAATTTATAAATTACAAAAGCATATTTATTCATTTAATTGTTTTTGTCAAAATTATAAAGAATTTAACAATTTTTAAACATTCTCATATTTTTGTACATAAAAATGATTTATTTTTAAATATTAAAATCAAAAACACATATTTTAATATAAAAAAAATATAAGTTAAAAAACGAATACTTTACATTTATTAGCTAGTTAATAAACATATATATAATAGATTATAATTAAAATATCTATTAACAATAAATGAAATACTTTAATTTAATCTAATAAATTATTTAAAATGAGATAAATAACTTATAACTATTAAGAAATATTAAACAATAGAATTCTTTCATAATATAGTTAGTGATTTTTTATGATATAAACAAATTATTTTGAGTATTTAGATAATAGAAATTAAAGCACTAAAACATGGTCACTTTCACGAGTAGAAATTAAAAATAATTACTTTTTTTTACTTTAATCATGTAAAGATTATAACATGTATTCATAGAAAAAGAATTATATTAACAAGGCGTTAAATTGGTTAAATATTCATAAATTTATGTGTTGAATTTAAATTATTTAAATAGATAAGTCTTACTCTTGTATATTTTTAGTCTTAGATTTTTCTATTGGCAAATCATATTTAATGTAAAGTGATGAAGAAAGAATTGGATTATTAAAGTTAGTTAAAAATGTGTAGCATTTTCTTCCAACTAATGCCATATTGAAATGATTGATGGTAAATTTTATGTTTTCAATCTCAATTTTTTTAGTTATACAGTCAAATGTATGATTATGTGTTGTGAGAGGTTGTATGTCATCTATCGAAAATCCATCACCACAACGCTCAACATATTCGACCCTATTTAAAAGTTTAAATTGCAAGTAAAATGAGTAAAATCATATTTTATAGAATACATATCTGTATGATTTTCTTCCGGAAATTTCGTCTCATTATTTAATAATGAATGATATTGGTTAAAGCTATATAATTGAATATTGGAAGAAATATGATCATCACAATGCTGTGATCCTAAAGTATGTATTTTTGATTTTAAAAGAGTGATATATACCATAAATTATTTACTTTTATTAAAAGGTTTATTAGCATGATTATATCTCTTTTTTAATATAAAAATATAACCGTTACCACAAATCAATAGCAATATGCATATAATAATAACTACAAGAAAAATCATAGCTGGTGCTACAATTTCTAAATTTACAATGGATAAAAAATCATTATTAAAATGCAAAATATTAATGTGGAAAAGGATTTATTACTTAAATAGTGTAAAAAATCTTCAATATCATGATTACGGTGAATGAATGATGCACTAGCACGTCCAACTATATAATCTCCATCATATATGTCACAAATCCAATAACATGTTCTTTTTTGTAAACATTTTTGAACCTTTTCTGAAATTTCAACGTTTTTTTTGTAGCTAATATCAGAAATGTTGTATATATTGTATATTTTATATTGATAATCATTATCACTACCAGCATCACAAGCCAAATAGTGTAGTTTATCAATTATATAATAATTTAATTTTGGTTGACTACATCTTTCTCTTTTCCCTACAAAAAATTAAAAAAAAATTTATTTTAACTTATATTCTACCCGCAAAATTAAAAGATGCATAGCATGACAAATTTCCTAGTAATAAACCGCAAACAATAAGTTCACCATTTAATTCGGGTTCAAAAGTAAATTTTAATGATTTTCTATTGCATTGTATATCTTTTATAAATATGGGACTTTTTTGGATTTGAGACGTGGTTTCATTGTGGATAACACATATTACATAATCATTTCCCATCCATCTTACAATCATCCTATAGATGCTTAATTTTTGTTTTATTATCTGCTTATTTAAGGTCCAACTCACTGAAATTTCCCTTTTTTCAGTACTTTTAACACAAACTCGTTTACTTATTATAGTGGGTGTAAATTGTATTAATTCTGTAATAAATAAAATATATTTGAATGATATATGTAATATCTACTAATTCTTACCTTTATTGTCTTTGAATGTATACAACTGGATTTTAGAAATTGAAAGCATACCAATAAAAACCATTATATAGCAAAATGACCATATCAACATCTTTACTATAGTGCTAATAATGTACAATTATACCTTGCTATGACTGACTAACCATATAATATCCTCTATGCACTGTAGTTTGTTCTAAGACACAAACACTTTCTATTATAATTTTTGTCTATCATAGTTATTTATATCCATATTTGTCATATCTTTTAGTAATCATATCATTTTATTATCTAATCATGTTAAATATAAAATAGTATATTTATATTTGGATAAAACAGAACAATATTATGTTTTAATAATTAATATTTTATTGTTATGACTCAATTTAATAATATCACACATTATATAGAATTAGACCTTTATTTTATTTAATATTATATCTTTTAAGTTAAAATAGGAATAAACTATTTTAAAAATATTTAAAAGATAATTTATATCTTATTTGTTAACTATTTTCAATTATTTAATCATAAATTCTTGATTTGACTTATTGATTAATAGCATTACTGTTTGCTTTTCATCGGAATTCTTAGATCTTTGTGTATTTTTATGAATAGTTCGATTTGGATTGCAGTCAATCGTCTTTAAACGTTAATTTACTTAAAATATTCTATAATTTAGATATTAAAAATTAATATATTAATAATTTAATGGTCTTTTTAGTTAAATAAAAATTATGTATGAATGCGGCTCTATTGTAATGCTGTAAACAATAAAAAAGAAAATCTATTTAATATATAAACAAAATATACATTTTTACAAATAATTTTCAAAATATAAAAACAAATGAGGATTCTATAGTTCATTTTTAAGTAAAATATAGTTTAATAGTCAGTATATAATCATCATTTTTCTTTTTTTAGTGCTAGATTAAATTCTTTATTTAAATAAAAACCTATAAAATAAATTTATTTTACTAATATTAATCAGAGTATTTTTTTAAAAGATTACAGTCATTTAATTCAAACCTTCTAACTATTAATTTCTTTCAGCAGCAAATTCTCTAATAGTTAATAAAATTAACATTATCTTAGTATTGTTTAAATTATGCCTGAATATTATAATGTATAAACACTCATATTAAAGATTTTACTTGCAAATTAGAAATCTGCTCCCCTGTTTAAACAATATAATTTAATAAAAGCTTATAAATACATACATTTGAATAGATTTTTAATGCATTCAAACATATTTATAATTATACAGTAATATTGAAAGATAATTGTAAATGATATCTATGATTGTTAGATAAAAAAGCTTTCATAAACAGGCATAACTTGCTTAAAATTTTTATAGTAGTACAATATACTATAATTAAGACTCTTATTTCCTTAATACATATAAATAAAATAAAGTATAGCATATATTCAAAACTTATGACGCTAAATTGATATATGATTTAAAAAAATTTTAAAGTAATCAATTAAAATAATCAATTTATTACGCTTTATAATTTCAAAAAATATGACAATAATACTTTCAGCTAAAACATCAGATTACCATACATAAAAAGGTGGTGACTATAACTAATAAACATAATAGTAGAACACAGTATACAAAATTTTATTACTTTATAATATTGAAAATACTTTTTCATATCATATTTTCTAATTTGATGAATTTTATCTAAGATTTTTGCAATGATAATATTCAAAATAACATAGAGAACCGCAACAAACAGCTAATAATGCGTGCGTCGGTTCCGTAAGGATCGTTTTGCGGCTGTATGGCGCGTATTAACTTGGCATTTGTTTATACACAACTAATGTGACAATTCTATTTTTCTGGTAGTTAAAAAATCATTTTAAATTAAATTATATACTTTATGTACTAATAGTCAGTTATTTTACAATATCTATCAATTTATGGAATGTTTTATGTATGTGTTCAATGATTTCTGTGTTTGGTTCGAAAATTTCTTTTTATAAAGTTTATTTAATACTAAAAGCTATTTTACTGAGTAGAAAAAAGTAACTGTAGTAAAAATTATATTTTGTACTGAGTAGTATGTTCTAATATTATAAGAATGGTGATCATGGTTTTATGATAAACCTTTTCTATAGTAATGTATGAATTAATAAGCATTTTTTTTATGTAGAAAACATCAAATCTATATGTAATGAATTTTTACATTAATACATCAAAATATTAACCAGAAGTTATTCAAAATAGCTTAATTAACGAGTTAGGTAAGTATAGATCAACTTAAATGGTACATAAATTCATCCATGTTTGTTGTATAGTGTAGGATGCATTAAATCTTACTCTTACGCATATATATAATATATTATGATTAAAAATATTCATGTTCAAATGTAATTATAGCAGTTTTTTTTTGAAAATGAAGTGTTAAATAAAAACGGGTTTTTAAGAAGTTAAAAACTATTGCATTAAAAATAAACTATAAAATTAGCAATTAAATTTTATTCTTGTTCATAAGGCCATTTAAAGCAGATAGTAAAACACAAGGCACATTTTATTTATCTTCAAAAATTTTTTTATGGCATGTATTTACTTCGTTAGTTTTCGGCGGTCAAATGTTAGTAAATTATGTGAAATAATCAAAAGCAACATAATTCAGGTTCACATTGGTTTTCTATTGATTCAATAAATCCATAATTTAAAAAAATTAAATTTATAATTTATGATTGTGTTGTAATCTGTAAGAGTATATTATTGTACAAATCAACCCATTTTAATTAAATAAGTAATGGTAGACTGTACAATAAGATTCTTGATGAATTAGAGCCTTCCATATGCAAAAATTGAAAATTTAGATCCACTACCACTATATGTAATCACTAAAATAAAATCTTAACTATATAAGAAGCATTTTACTGGACTTCTCTCAACAATGATAAATTACATAGACTCATTCTTAAAGTATAAACAATACTTTTAATTTTATCGACTAATAAAAACTATTTTAAACTGCTAAATACACGTTAATTTAGAAAAATTAATAAACAAAATTAAATGGAAGCTTGTTGAATAGCTAACAAAAACATTTTTATAATAATGGTAACCAAACATCAGTTGATTTGAGTTCAATCATACAAAATATTATCCATTAAAATAATATCTGTATAATACACCATACTGTTATATAGAATTTCATTTTGTATTCATATTATTATCGTTATTATTACTTAATTTTTTACAATGTTAAATCTTAACGCAAACTTTAGTATACTAAAAAATTACTTTTCAATCCCCACTTCAATAGTTATTTAGAGATTTTATTACCATTTTAATACAACTTGCCGTTACGAAATATACAAAAACATTCAGTTTTGTATTTACTCACTAATACGTTTGCTTAAACTTAATTGCGTACGCATCATAATTAAAAACTAACACTTTTTTAATGTTTTTGACATTGATCATTCTTTTTCAATTAATATAAATAATAATCTATAAAAAAATAAAGATTTTTTATAAAAAATCTTTAATAAGAAAATTAATAAGTAGAATTAAAAATTTTATATTTAAAGCGCGTACAGCAAACCGAATTTTCACGAATATTTAAGAGGATGTTGTGTTTTTAGCAAATTCAGACAGTTGATATTTCATTGCAGAAAACACTTAAATATCCTTTAAAAAAATTATTTTTGAACATTATTCATTGTAATTAGATTTTTATGGACTTCTTAACGCTATAAAAATTTTAAATATATTTGATTGACCAATTTAAAGTTAGTCGAATCGCACGCTTGTTTAATTGCTGTAGTAGAAGACAAAATGTGTAGATAACCTTTATCTAGGAGTATAATTTATGGGGGAGACTGAAAAAATTATATTTTTGATTTATAATACTGATTAGCACAAAATATAAAACTATACATCAAAATTATTTATTCATTTATTTTTGACGCATTTAAAATGTAAAATGTAAGTATAAACGGTTTTTTTATTTGTTTATGGATAGTATAATGTGAACTAAAATTAAATTTATATATAGCCAGGTAATTATTAAAGTCTTTACAACAAAACCCGATACATTCCGCACGATTTCTATTATAATTGTATAATTGGTACTACACACATGGGTGTTTGATGAAAATTTGTAGAATTTAATAATATTTCAAAATATAATTTTTAATGAAGATTTAAGACAGTTTAATAGGTATATAATGTATAAAATAAATTTAATTTTGTAATAACTTTATGTGACTGAGGTGGTGGATATTTATTCAAGCATAGTTTGCTGTGAGTAATTCTTGTAATATTTTGCGTAAAAAAATGACTTTAATAATTTTTTAGGCTACAAATGATAAAATATCAAAAAATTATCTATTTTTGATGATAAATAATTTAGCTATAGCAAAAAAAAAGATTTTACTTATACACAAATTTATTAGAAAACTAAATTTATATGATACAATACGATTTTAGTAAATTTTGATGATAATTTTAAACCGCAGATACTACAAAAGGTTAAATAAATGTTTTTAAAAGTAATTTATCTAAATATTGTTAAAAAAACTATCTTAAAGTGCACACGATGTATATCTATTGTAATGGATAGTTTATCTAGTAAGATAGTTTCACTTAAAGTATATATATTAGCTAAAAATTTAATTTTAAGTATATTTCAATTTAAATCTCAATTAAAAGTTTTACACTTTTAATTTTTTTACCTTTAGAAAAATATAATTAAAGATGAAAAAAGTGTTTGTTACTATGAAAATTTTAACCAAAATTATCACTCTGTAGCATCTAAACAATTTTACAACAACAAATTACACATAAATATTTTAAATTGAAGATACTGTTTTTCAAAAATCAAAATTTAGACTTTTAATTTTGTAATATGAAGAAAAAATGCTTCATGAACAATGCATTTTGCTATATCGTTCTATTTGTATTATACAATACCAATATATGTAAATGTTAAATGTACAAGTTATTTTGTTATACCATTCATTTTAGGCCTTTGTTACATATTTGATCAACATGTAAATTAAAATTTTACATTTTTTTATTATTATATGATATGATAAATTATTTCTATTAAGTTGTTTCAAACAAATCATCCAATAACAAATAATGACAACGAAAATACATATGTTGGAGCTCGGTACAAACTATACAGGCCTACTGGCTATACTCAATACTATTATAATACAATTAATGATCGTGGGACTTTTAACACATTAGGTAAAAACTATTACAAAGGGGATACATGCACATACTAAAACCATACAAAATTATAGGTACAACAGAGCGTGAAAATAACTTTTTTATAACTGATAGTAGTATGAAAACAAATTTTCATCCTGATGTGAATCAATATTTTAAAAACTATTTTAAAAATGAGGATGCAGCTGATCCTTCCCATGCTTATACTCACTACGCTCATGAGGACAGTAAATGTCCTTACAATGAGCATATGTTAAGTAAAAAGTTTCATATTATGAAATATCTTGATGGTATATCATTATTTTTTACACTAAAAATATACCTAATTGGCGCCATATTTCTATATAAAAATTATTGAAATATTTTATACACAATTTTTAAAATTTGATCTTAAAAATAGTTTTAACAAGAAAGTATTTTTATAATCAAAAATTATAGAAAAATATATAAAAAAAATACTTACATTTATTTTATATAGAATAGTGCATAAATTTGTAAACATCTTTTAAACAATTATATTTTTTCCAACTAAATTGATATTGATAAAATAAAACGTATTAACGATTGTTAAAATATTTAATTCATGAAAAAAATTCAATTTTATAGCCTATATAAATGATAATATATTTTTATATAAAATTTTTTTTTTGGATTATTAATTGTTTTCAATTTTCTAATCATTTTATACGAAAACTAATACACTAATATAGACAATGAAGCAAATATGATATTTGAGAATAAACAAATTAATGAAAGTACTAAACCCAGTACAAAATCATTTCTGTCATGTAATGTTTGCATGGGTGAAAAAGACGAATCTTTGCAGCATAATTTTCAAGACCATGGGTTTCTGCAAAATAGCATTTCAAATGATCATGAATTAAAATGCAGCTCAGATGGTTTAAGTGAAGCATATAAAATGAGTTTAGTGTAATTTTAATATACTTTTGTAAACTAACTGTGATAATATGCCATTTTTTAATCAAAGGTTAACTACATGATTATTGATCGTTTGTTCATATAAATAAGATTTAAAGTTATAAATTATTATTTTTCTAAGACTAAATTTTATTCAGGCTATTTGCAGTAGTATAATGCTACTTTATTATAATGTTAAAAACAGATATAGATCATTTCTAATTTTTTTTAATGCATATTGGCACTATCAGTTAAATTATTGAAAGAAAATTTTTAATTATAGTATTTTTATAAAGAAATGAAAATGAAAAGTACATTTACAAAGATTTCTGTTTAATGAATTGTAACTACAAATCCAATGAAAAAAGAA
This sequence comes from Kudoa iwatai, assembly GCA_001407235.2. Lineage (NCBI taxonomy): Eukaryota > Metazoa > Cnidaria > Myxozoa > Multivalvulida > Kudoidae > Kudoa > Kudoa iwatai. The sequence continues at coordinate 29,397 of JRUX01000505.1, read as the reverse complement.
GCTCTGTATCTGATTTAACTGATGTAGAAAAATTTCTATCCAGTAGCTGGAATTGGGATAAATTTTTAGATTACAAACCTAAAATGAGTAAGATAATTCTTTTATTTATTTTTTATTAAATAATATCTATATTTAGTTGATTAACTAATATTTATTATAGCTAAAAAATACTTGTTTAAATTAAATAATTTATTTAATTATTATTTTTATTATAAAAAAATTAAAGTAGATTAGAAATTAAATTGTAATAGGTTGAAATATTTGATAGCCAAAAATATTATAAAATTAAACTAAATCTAACAATTTATCATTCATAATATTGTTTTGAAGCAAAATACACTTAAGAGAACTAATAATAATTATATAAATTTTAGCTAAACATTCATATAAAATTTAATAATACAACATTTTCTGATAAAATACTTAATAAATAATGATTTCATGTAAAATATATGGGATTGTAGGTCGAATATATTCCCATTGCTTACCTAGGCTATAGCACTATCCTATAACAACTAATGTGAATATAATTTAATTAAAAAAAATATTGAAGATAATCTATACCTTATCATATAATATTTTTAAATCATTAAAACTTTATTTTTGTGTTTTGTTAAAAATAAATTGCAAAAATTTTAGTGTTAATGAAAAATAAATTATATTTAACATATAAAAATGCTCTAAGAAAAATTATTATTTAAAGTATATATTCTTATAGAGATGTAATCATTTTAGAAAATTGTAAACAATGTTATTTATAAAATTTTGAAATATTTTTACTTTACATAACACGCAAATTTTAAAATAAAAGTATGAGAAATTAAAGTTTTAATTATGAAAATATTTATATTCATTATTTATTAATAGATATGGCATTTAAATGTTATTAATCTATCTATAATAGAAGCTGGAAGAGCGTCAGTTGGTATCCTGATAGATGCAAATTTTGGAAACAAAAAATTTATTAGACGATTTGCATATCAACTTGCTTCAATATTTAGTGCTGATTCTATTATAAAAATAGCTCATTTTCAATCATGCCTTGGCATTGTAATTTTTTATATTATCAAAATTTCTCATTCAAAAATCTTTATTTGTATAAGATAAATGCAGATGATAAGCTATTAATGCAAGGCAAGAAAAAAATGCTTAATGATTTTAATAAACTTCTACATGTAAATCAACTACACGATCTTGGAATTGCAGGATTAAGAAATATCGACTTTTCAGTTGCTACTATGCTATATACAGTAGCTAATAATGCTAAAACTATTGATACTCCAATGAAGGTTATTTTTCTACTGATAAATGGTAATCAGCCAATTACCAACGATTACTCTTATAAAGTTGGTGAGGTTGCTAAAAGAAAAAACGTTAAGGTATGCTTATTAGAAGAATTTATTGAAATATTTTAAATTTTTTTACTTTAAACGCCATAAAAATAAAAGTAGCTTAGCGTTTGATTTTTTTACGATAATGAAAATATAATAATTACGTATGCGTACTTATATTAACATTCATACTTTTTATTCTAATTATTTTAATAATGCATTTAATGTTAACAAATTCTCATAATTATATGAAAAACTATTTAAATTACCTAATAGAACTAATTTTAACATGTCCATTTTACTAGTAACAAATAATTCAAGTTTGATTAGATCAATATTTTATACGAATATGACATTTTAGACAAAAAAACAAGATATTATAAAATTCACTTTTTTTCACATGTATTACTCTTAAAATAATCAAATATTTTGTAATCAGGCTCGTTATAAGCATTTCTTTTGTTGTATAAACACGCATAAACCACTTCTAAAATGATTATTGCATTAATTGAAACAATCGTAGTATTATATTTTTAAAATATTTTAATTATTTTTATATTATAAAATATAATAATATTTTTAGTGTAGTAGTATCATAAAATATATTATTATATTAGCTTTTCTTTGAATAAATATACCTTAATCCATCCAGTATGTATTTTCTTAGAGTTGTAATAAGATTTAGCTATTTTTTGTATAATATTGTAATTTTTTTAATTAAAGATTCACATTAAAATGTATAAGGGTTTAATTTAAAAGATAATTTTGTATAAAAAATTAGCATATTTATATAATTAATTCTAAAATATATAGATTTACGTGATACAATTCGGAAATGATTACGACTGGTGCCATCTACTTAATTTGACTTATCCGCAACGATTGTTTTTCCTTTCTTCCTATAAACAAGTAGTTTTAGGTGGATGGGTAAAATCTAGAAATAGTACTAGCAACAATATCAATCTAGAACAAGGAGTACTATCTGAAATTCAAAGAATTATGTTTCAATGTAAATTTTAGTTAAATTATTAAGATTATAGATTTTGATGCATATTTTTAATAGGGTCATACAATCTTAGATATGTTAAAGGTGATCTAATAAAGGTAGATAAGCATATATCTGCATGGAAATCTGATCTTGATCGTGCTGCTAAATTGATAGCTGGTAAAAATGTTGATACGAGATTCCATGCATTAAATTCTGTTATACGAAAGCGAAATCTTATTTTTCGTAGACGCTTCAATTCACTCAATTCATATGGTATAGTTATTGTTATCGATTAATGGGTGAATAATTATTCAAAAAAATATAGATCAGTTTAGAAAAACTCAACGTTGGTCTCGTCTAATAAAACGATGGAGATATAATAGTTTGCGAAAAACTAATTGTATAATTTTAGTAGATTCGTTGTATCATCCTGAATTTTATATGACACAAAAATTAATATACCAATTATTGTCACTTTTTCCAGCTTCAATATCTAAAGCTACCATTTATCAGTTATCAAATAGAAAAGCAACAGCATTTATAAGAAAAAGGCGTTTTTCTACAATTGAAGATATAGAAGTATTTTCTTTATATAAATATGATAATTTTTTGTATTTTATAACTTATTTAATCTTTTCAGAAAATAACAAATGAAATTCCACAATTAAGTGGAAAAGCTGTTCTGACCATACCATCTATATTGAAGGCTGTCAAAAGTGCTGTAAAATACGCAAGAAGAACTCATATGAATGTTGCATTCCTTATTCTTAGTCACAATGTTATGGATTTTATGGGTTATAAAGATATTTCTAAGGTTGTTCGAGGTTCTAATATCAGAGTATTTTTATTTAAAAAATAAATTATTTTTCACATATTTATCAATATATTCTAGTTATATATCTTGGGGCTAGGACTTTCCCATCAAAGCGCAGCTTTAAAATATTTAGCTCCAAATTCTAGAGTGTTCATATCTAATCATTTTAATTCATTTTTTACCCCTCAGCTCTTAGGAAGACTTCATGACCAATTGAGAAGAGGTTTTTATATTATGTTATATGTAATTGTTGTCATCATAAACCATGCTCTAGATTATGGATCTAGCCAATCAATAAATCATTTAACAGTTGATAGAGGTGCAGTTTTATTAGGTTATAGAGGTGGTAGCTATATAAGAAGACGTACTGGAAGATATGGCAGGCGTCGTGGTGGAAGTAGATATATTAGAAGACGTGGTGGAAGATATGGCAGGCGTCGTGGTGGTAGTAGATATATTAGAAGACGCGGTGGAAGATACGGTAGACGTCGTGGTGGTAGCAGATATATTAGAAGACGTGGCGGTAGATATGGAAGGCTGCGCTATGGAAGACGTAGTAGAAATGGTAGTAGAATAAGAGGAACTGGAAGAATACGTAGAATACTTCGTAGAAGATTTAGAAGGTCCAAACGTTATCTTGTCCCTAATTCATTGGAATCGTCAAATGTAGAAAATTTTGTGGATCGTATGTTTATAAATTTTAACTATTTTTTTAAAATTGCGTATCAATAGAAGGACTTTCAGCTGTTCATTCACTTTCAATAATAAAAACACCATTTAGCAATCATTCTGTTAATGAATCGAACAAAAATATAAAACGCCAACGAATTACTCGTGCCGGGCGTAGGAGATATATTCGAAGAAGATATAGACGAGGTAGATATGGACGTCGAAGATATGGTCGCGGTAGATATGGACGTAGAAGATATGCTCGCGGTAGATATGGACGTAGAAGATATGGTCGCGGTAGATATGGAGGTAGAAGATATGGTCGCGGTAGATATGGACGTCGAAGATTTGGTCGCGGTAGATATGGACGTCGAAGATTTGGCCGTGGTAGATATGGACGTAGAGGATACAATCTTAGATCTAGATTATCCTTAGCAAATTTAGCACTTAGAAGATTTAATGCTGGCTATAAGAATAGTATTTTCTATTCTAACTATTTAATACATATAAAATTTTAATAGATATTGGAAAATCTAGTAGCATATTCCTTTTGGATCGCAATATTCCTTATTATGATATGAGAAAACTTAGAGTTTTACTATATGGAGTAATAAAATCTTACACAAAATATGACAACTACATTTCGCTTATGTTGTATGGTCAAAAAACTAAAGTGATTAATTCATTTCGAATGTTTAATACAGACAGAGATATTAATGATAGTCTGAAAAAAATGGTAGAAATATTTATATAGTTATATGAATTAGGCACTATATAGGTGTATTAATTTAGATGAAAAGTATAAGGGAAAGTGGAAAAAATAGAAATGTGCATTTAGCAGAAGCTTTATTTGCAGCCCACGACCAATTTGTGTATGCTACACCAGGTTTGCCAAAGATTTTAGTAGTTTTCATGTATGGACGATCATTGGACAATTATCAGCTACCTTCTTTGGCACTACTTAAATCAGGAGTTAGAGTTATTACCATCAATTTAAATCCATCATTATCAATTAAACAGTCATTGTTTTTAACTGGATCAAAATATTTATCATTCAATATGAATCCAAATCATATAATAAAGTCTGCGAATCGTATAATTGGACTATTAAAAACAATTTGCGGAAAAGTAAATCATAAATACAAACATTCTAGACGGTTAAGGGATAGTCAAATAGCTAAGACGTGGAATTGGAATAATCAGAGACTTTATACACTAGATTTTGCATTTAGTCCAATTGAAGCATCATTTATTATAGATACGACAACGCATCCAGATTACAATGTTAAACTTGGATATAATGTGTTACGTCTATTTGATCCATATACAAGAATTTCATTGGATGTTATTGGAATGAGTGGAAGACTGTCTGGAATCCTTAAGAGATCTACCTTATATAAGGGAGAATCTCAAAAAATTTTTGCATTTCAATCACTTTGTTCAAATAGTGTAAATAGAAAAATTTATGGTGGTATGTATGGAAGGAGAGGTTATTTAAGATATGGAAGACGTAGAGGTAGATACGGAAGAAGAGGTTACTCACGGTATGGAATACGTCGTGGTAGATACGGCAGAAGAGGTTACTCAAGGTATGGAATACGTCGTGGTAGATACGGTCGAAGAGGTTACTCAAGGTATGGAAGACGTAGAGGTAGATACGGAAGAAGAGGTTATTCAAGGTATGGAAGACGAAGAGGTAGATACGGAGGCCGCAGTAGAAGATATTCAAGATCACATGGTGGCATTAGAAGAATAATTCGAAGATCAAGAAGACATCGAAGTTACATTCCTAATTCTGTTCAACCATACAATGTTAGTATTAATTCGTATCTATTCATTAAACTAAAATAAAATTAAGACTACAAATTCTATTTCTGGAAACAATATTAAACGATCTAATATTGGATATCCATTTTATAAAGTTAAAAGAAAGCGACATACTTCTGTTCGATCCTCCATGTATCGATTTAAAAGGCCGTTTACCAGACGAATATCTACCCTGTCTCGACCTAAAAAAAGAGTTTTGTATAAAAAAGGAAAAAAAATTATTAAGCGAAGAAGAAAATTAATTGGAAAAAAGAAAAAAATAATAAGAATAAAGGGAAAAGGAAAAAAATTTAAGAGAATTGGCAAAAAGATCATTACAATAAGGCGCAAAAAGATTAAGCCAATATTTTCTAGTATTAAAAAACAAAGATTAATCACGACTGGTAATGGATATAAGCCATCAATTAATTTTGGTGATACTGTCGATAGTATGATTATATTTTTGTATATATTAGATGGATTAATGTGGTAATAGTTTTAAAATTAGATAAAAAACCAAGTGGTAAGGTAATTGTTGGAGAAAAGATTAAACCAATTATAAAATATAAAAAATATAAAAAAATTTTGAGTATATAAAAATTTTTTTAATGTATATATTTGAATAAAAAAATTATTTTTAGAAGTTAAAGGATTAAATAAAAATATTAAAAATTATTTAAGAAATTTGATAAGAAAAGAAATTAAAACTAATATGCCAAGTGGTAAAAATGTGGTTATATCTAATAAGACTATATCACCTAAAAAATTACGTGAATTGAAAAAAAGTATACAAGATAGTGTACTTAGAAAAATAAGAAAAAATTTAAAGTCTGATACTGATTCAACGTATTATCAAAATTATATAAGTAATGCTTCTAAATTGGAGATACAAAAAATAATCAATCAAATGAATAAAAATGAAGGAAAGTATAAAAAACCTATTAAACCGAAACTTAGACGAAGAGTGCGAAGATGGCGATATCGTTCAAGAACACTCAGAAATATTATATATTATTTAAAATCACGTTTAAATTCATTTGAAAGATCAAAAGGTCATTGGCCAAAAGCTATATTTTTAATTCTATCTGGTTATCCATATGATCGATATGGAAGACGTTTTTATAATTCTAAAATTAATGAATTATATCGTGTGGTACAATATTTACGTTTCCGTGGTATAAAACTGTATCTATTTTTGTATAGAAGTAATTTTAAATTTATTATTAACATTTTTGGTATTAATAAAATTCATAAATTTTTCAGGAAATCGTTTAAGAAATCGTAGATATGATACTTTATTCCGTCGTATTGCTTTCAGATATTATAAAATTTTATACCGTAGCATATCTCGAAGCTTTAAAAAAATTCAAAAAGATTTAATGCGAGATTTTGGATTTGAAAATAAAAATAGATACACTATTAAACCATATTCCAAATATTATTCATCTACAGGATTAGCATTATTTAGAAAATATCCAAATGTACAACCTTCTCCATCAAGTATTTTAATTATTATTATTATTATAGAATAGACTAATGAGTATAATAAATTGATATAATATTATTTTATAGATACTTATTTATCATTGTATGGTATGCAAAATGCTCAAAGTCTTAAGAAACTTAGTCGATATGATGTTATTGCCAATAGTATCACATATGAACGTATCTCTGGTTACATTAATTTGATTTTGGCTGTGGATGTTTCTCAATGGAGAAATTTCCAAATAGTTAAACAAACAGCTTCTGAAATTATTGCAATGTTTCATACTAGAAGAGTTCGTGTGACACTTATTACATTTAATCGATACACTAGACTTAGTTATTTATATAGACGTCTTCCTAGGGGTATTAATCGTATAAGAAGATACAATCGACGATACATAATTCGAAGAGGTTCTAAATATGTTGATCACAAACGTTTACTTAGATATATTTATGGACGAATTCTTACAAATAGATATATTAAAAAACGACAGACAGTTCTAATTGTATTGAGTACACGTCGTTCTAGAAGAAATCCCTCCCGCTATTACAGTCGAATCAAAAATTTTGGTGTCACCATAGCAACAGTCGGTATTGGACATAATTACAATCAATTAGAACTAGCCAATATGGCTTCAACAAATGATCTAGCATTAAGTTGTTCTGAATCTATAATACAAAATTGTTTGATTAGATTAGAAGCATCTCTTATACAATGTGAATATAAAATCATATCCATACATAATTTATTTTAAAATAATTTTATTGTAGTGTTAAATAGACCGATGTCCCGAATGTCTAAATTTGAAAGATTTACTCTTCGTCATATCTTAAAAAAGACTGAATATAAGCCTAAAATGGCATATCGTGCTTCAACATCGATTCGTCGATTAGATAAGCCATTAACTCGTCAACATTTGCGAATAAAAACAAATTCTTAAAGAAAATATCGTATAGATCAGCAAATTAATTTATTATTAAATATATATTTTTTCAACATAAATATATTCCAACCTATTTACATATTATATCTATGTGTATTTGCTAATAATATGAGACATTAAAAAGATTATATTCCATCTATAAAAATAAAGATATAGTTTAATTTGTTTAAGCGTTCAAGACTTTAATTTTTTATGGTGGTTTATACAAAAATAACAATTTAAATGTGAATTAGAGTGAATGGTAATGTTTTTCATGATATAATGCTGTTAGACTGACCAAAAAGGTTTTATTAATTTATTTATTCAATGGTATGCTTACGTACCATTTGTTAGAAGTAAAATTAATGATTTATAGTGAATTTGTATTTAAACTAATGGAGCAACAAGACTGATGTTAACATTTTAGCTTTATTCATACAAATATTACAAAATAAGATAGAATTTTTTATTGAATAAAAATTAATTAAGGTAGTAATGGTATTAGTTTTTTTGAGAATACTATGCAGGCGGAGATTTATGTTGTAGTAGCAAAATTGATCATCATTATAGTTATTGACAATGATCATATGTGAAACTTATTGACTTAATTTTATAAAACTTAAGAAATTAAAATAAATTTCTATAGTGAGTAACTGCAAAATAAGTACCATGTCTCACTATTATGAACGTATAATTATGCGTACGCGCATGGGTTTAGTGGAATGGTTGCTGAGGACTAGAATTGGATCGATATGTGCCTTTCCAATCACATTATATTGGAATTTATATAGTCAGAATCTTTTTGGGAATTTTTGGTATAATAAAATTACATCCAATATTATATTGGGTGGATATCCTACTAAGAATGTAGTTAGAGAGGTAAATTCCATTGATATATCTTATGATTATGTAATATTTTTTTTCTAGTTAACATTAAATAAAAATTTAAAGGGTGTAGTTTCTGTATTATCTTCCCATGAACTATTTTTTACTTTAAATAAAGAGGTAGTTTAAATATTTCTTAAGCATGATCTAAAATAATAATAATAAATTGAGTAGGAATGGCAGCACTATGGTGTTGACCATTTTGTAATAGCATGTTACGATTTTGATTGTGTTCCAACTGAAAAAGATGTTAAAAAGGGAATCGAATTTATCAATAAAATCATATCAGATAATATACACAATCAAGTGTACATTCATTGTAAAGCAGGCAAAGGTAGAAGTGCATTAGTGTTAGCTTGTTACTTGATTCAAGTATTACATTATTCACTAGTTAAATATATATTTTACTGTGTATTTTTTAGAAAGAAAATATTTCTCCTAATCAAGCTATTTCAATAATAAAAAAATATCGTCCACAAATAAATTTAGGCAATAATCAACTGCAATTTATTGAAAAATTTGCCGAAAAAGTTGTAAATAACAAATTATAGATAGATTAGTATAATTTTTTTATAAACATTTAAATAATTATTATCATTAAAATATGTTAAATGAATTTTTTGTGAATACGCGCTCAAACAATTGACTAAGAGCTGTTTTATCAATACATATATTCGATCAATCTATTGCATAGATATGTTTAATGCATGAAAAATTAATCTTTATCGCTAAATTTTTAAATATATATGCATTGTATGAATTAAAAATGTACAAATAAAATGAAAATACCTTATTCTATTGAAATGATGAAGTTGATTCTTTAGATGGGTATTTTCATTGCATATCTGTACAAGTTGAATACTTAGACTTTTACATGAGTCGATAGCTCTAGAGGATAGTTCACGATCAGATTCTAATCTAGAAAAATATAAAAACTTACTTTTTCATATAAAAATAGTAATTAGATAAACAAAAAATACTCTTGTAAAGTTAATTCAAGTTTTTTTTCCAATGCCATATTTTGTAACTGAAGCATTTTATTTTTTTGTTTAAGCTAGTTAAAATATCCATTTATAAAATAAATTAATTTATTATCGATTTTAATAATCAATTCTATATCAATGTATATGATTTTTATTTTATAAAATAATTTTATGGTATTATTATATAAGTGAATAATTAAAAAAGCTATAGTTAGAATGAATGGAATCTACCAATTTATTTATCTTACAATCATAGTATGTTAAATTTAAAATTACTAAAAATACAATTAAAATCTTATTCTATGTATGATTTACTCCCATTATATCATAATCATGTCTATTTTGTATAATTTTCATTTCATCTTGTAAGATATCATTATTTTTTTGAAGATAATCAATATATTTATAAAAATCATCCTCCATTGTTAACATATTCTATAAAATATAGTAGATAAATGTAATATTAATCATTATATAAATAGCATACATAATCGTTTGATAACGTTGTATATGGAGTCAACAATTGATATACATTTTTATTGTGGTTATTTTCATTAGATCTAATAGGATAAATATTTTCATAGTGTTTTATTTCAAGTCTTAACTCTTCTGTAGTTAATAACAGCTATAATTAATAGATTATTAATTTAGTTCAATAGACAAGTGGTACTTTCAATATTATTGAAACTTAAAAAAAAAGATCTATTACGCATGCGTGAACAGTAAATATATACAGTTGGTGTTATTTAATATCAAAAACTTTATCAACTTACCTGTTCATATTTTCGTGATAATTTTTGATATGGTTTACTTTTTTTGATCATCTCTGATGTGTTCTTTTTATTTTTTTCAATACAATTTTGAAGTTCATCAATTTTTTCTTCATATTCTTCTGTAATTCTACTTTTTAATGTTAAATTTCGTTGTCTTTCTTCTGATAATTCCTATATAATAATAATAATAATAATAATTATGCTATATTTATGATTTATTTTGCTTGAATAGAAAATCAAGTAAAAAGCATGTGTAATTGTTGGTACCTCTAACAATGAGTTATATAATTTAAAATAACGAGCTAATTCTTCTTTTAATTTGTTATTATCCTCTAGTAAATCCAGCCCAGCTTGTGCTGATATTACCAAATCTTTTTTCAATTGATCAATTTCTGATGAACTATTATATGGATACTGATCAATAACTATATTTTTCATATATAAATATTAAAAAATTTATTTTTACTAAAAATGTTGCTATGATAAATTTACATTTTTTAGTATAACTACTATCATTATCTGGAGATTCATCCCTCATCCTATAAGATACCACTACCACACTATCTGGTGTAGTGAAACGATTAACTAACGAATTTTACTCCACTTAGTTCGTTACATTTTTATTCTCTACTATTTAAGTCAATAAGTATAACTAGTTAGTTTAATTATACGTAAATGTATTAGCTAATTTGCACCTATGTGTCATTTGGGATTTGTTATTAGATAAAACAATCTGTTCATCTTATATATATCAATAATTATTAAGATTATGGTTAGCCATTAATAAAAATTTAATTTCATATGCAATATCTTTAATTTTATAATCCATTTTAATAATATTAACTTTTAATTGATAAGCATATTTTTTGCTACAAACAATTGTTTTTTTATTGTTGAAAAATATTATGTTGACTATTTATATATTATAAACTGTATTCCAATACAAGTAACATTATTTTATTGCATTTCTTTTCAATTAGTCGATAAATTTTTTGGTAATTAGAAATGTAATCAATTTTTCTAATGATCAGTGCATTATTTATGTTTAATTTAATTACAATATGAATAAAACATATTTCATTTTTTATTATTTCATTAATTTTTTAAATAAAACAATGTTTTTTTAAAATTTTATGATTCAATACATAATAAATATTTGGATTACTAGCCATTTGATAATAAGATTAGCAAATACTAGAATTTATATTCTTCTTTGTGACTACATTCTATTAAAAATTGCTTTAAAAAAATTGTATTCAAAATATTAGGGAGCTAAATAAAATTTATTGTTCATATTTATGTTTAATTGAATGTGCGCGCGCAGCAATTATATCTACTAAGATGGTGTTGCTATTGAATATATGGATATATATATTCATTTTTTAAGATAAATGTAGCATTATCAAAAAAACGTTTCACATATATGGTAATAAAATCATTTATTACATAGAATAGAAAAAAAGGAAACCATTTGACAATATTGGAATGAAGTAACACATTAAAGTATGAAATGTTGATTTATTCTAGGTTTTAGAGCTATATATTACAATTTTACAGTCAAATATATGCCTATAATGTACAAATAATTGATTTATATACGAACTAAGATAGCGCTCATTCCTAATTAGAAACTAACATTCCAAGAAGACTCATTTTATGAAATGAATTTTAAATTAATATCATTTAATTAGCTATATATATTCAAATATAAATTTTAAAACCTATAGAGACTGACAAAGTAACCTTTTAAAATATGCCTCCAATTATCTGATGTTTATACAATGCAATAAATTTCCTACAATGAAAACAATTTGTTTTGCAATGTTTTATTAAATACTTTTCATTAATATTACAATGAATTTAGAATTTTTTTCAATTATAAACCATAAAAACTTTTATAATAGAATTGTAATGTAGCTAAAATTTAAAGGATGGGTTAACATACTCAAACGTCTTATAGATTGAATTGCGTGAAGTATATTTGTTAGATAGAAAGATTCTAAATAATATCTAAAACCTATATGAAGAAATAAATTAATATTTAAAAAAAAAGAGAGAAAATGATGATATCGACAGAATAAAAATAAATACGTATTATATTCAAAAAACAATTAAATACAACAAAAATTCCAAATCAGATTATTAACACCAACATATTAATACAAATTTAGTAAATGTTTTTCAAAATAATTGTAAATTAAATGAAAGCATACAACAACACACTAAATTATTCATCTAAAGGCGTGTGTTCAATCCGATTTATACCGACAATATCGGATGATTACCATGTGCCTATACACAAGTCAACAAACTTTTATTTGATATTGATTCTTTAAAATACATTATTTATTAGGTATATTATAACATTAGACATGTAACATGTGATAGCATAAAAATAATACAGATACCTTGTTTTCTAACCTATATTAGAGTTGATATGACTTGATAACAATAAACTAAGAAATATATCCAATTAAAATTTAGTACTTGTCTGAAAATAGTTAAATTTATTTAAATAAATGATTTACGATAAATTTAGAATAAACCTCGCATTTATTTTTAATTAATGGTGGTACATTGTTAGAATAACACTGTAATTTTAATCCAATTAAGAAAAACATATTTGTACTTTTCATGTTGCTATTTATAATATTTATAGTGTTGAGAATATTTTGGCAGCTATATAAGTCATAATAATTTTGTATATAGCTACTAATGTGTACCAATTCATTCTATTAGTTCATTAATGTTACAATGTATTGAAAAAAGTGTTGTTATGCCTGAAATGTGAAAAAAAATAATTGAATTTTAATAATGACTATCTAAATTAATTTAGCGCTAATTTTTAAATATAACAAGTTTATACTATTGACATAGCGTATTAATACGAATAAAACCGAAGAAATAAGTGAAATAAATATGGCCAATAATTGTATTATTATTATTAAAAACACTTTGTATTATTATTTTATTAGTGAGACGAATGAGTACACGAAATAAAAAGGTTTTATATAACGAATCATCTAAAATTGAACAAAATGAAACTAATATACACCCGGTTACACGGTAGTTAGCTGTTAAACTTTTGAAAATTTATTAATTTAATCATAGATCGAAAAAATGCCATAATAATAATGTATCCATAAATAATGTAATTCAAATGAATGTATTACTCAATGTTTTCTAATATAAATGATAATAATAATAATAGGAGAGTAATTCTAACGTTGAAATATATAAAACTAATAATGTAAAGAAAAACACATTAAAAGGTTATATATCAACATTTTATAACATAGCTGTATATTTAATCAGGTAAAAATAAGTTATTAAAGAATAAAAAAACTGAAATTGGAGCGAAAAAAAAAGATAAAGGCCCCATTGCATATAGTTAAACTATAATCATTCTAATTCTATTTTTTTTTAATTGTATATTAGAAAAGTTAAAAGCTAAAAAAAATAAAAAACCTAAAAATGATGGTGATGATGATGACAGTAATGACTATGATGACCAAGCAACTGGTAATTAATTGCTTTAGATGCGTACGCACCTCCATTTTATAATTTTTATTATTTTCCTACTTGAATGAATTATTTTTTGTTTAAAATTTTTAGAAATATTTATTAGTATTAAGCATAGTAGTGATTTATATACTAAATTTTTTAATAATCATAATATGTAAACAAAAAATAGTATTCTTTCAATTAAATACATATATTTACTATTAAAGTTGGCTTTGATTTACAATAATTCCTTCATAAAAACATTATTTGAATAGGGATAATGAAACTTTGACTTATTTAAAGGAATACTCTTTGTGTTAAATGCCTTAATACTTAATATATTGTTTATAATTGTGCATGAAATTATATTTAATTTTTAAAATACTGTCAAATCTTTTTTTTGATCATATCTGCATAAAGTTATTAATTTTTTATTAGTTTCATTACGTTTCAAATGGTTTCCATTAATTTAAATTTTATTATACTATGTGATGGTAAGAAAATTTGAATTAGTTAAAAATGTATTAGAAAATATTTTTTCCATAGATTTTTTTTGAAATACTCATCTAATCTATGGTATTTTAAATTTTTCTTGTAATGAAAGAAATAAAATGAGTTAATTTTACATTAATAATACACTATAAATTAACATTGTTCTAATATTATTATTGTTGTTAAAATATTACAATGTTTCAATTTAATAGTATGTAGATATATTAATATAACTATTTGTTACTATATTTTTTAAACATGGTATTTATTTTATACTAACATACATATATAATAATCATGATGTGTTTTTAAGACAAGGAATTTGACTATTCATTATCAGATGAACAAGATGATGATAATTATGAAATGGAATACAATGGAAATACAGATATATTAGATGTAACTACTAGTGATGTATATAAACCACCACTTACTGCTAGACAAGTAATTAATTGTTTAAACATTCATATACATCTATTAATATAAAAGAAATCTTTAATTGAAAGACGTGAAAAAGTGTTGAAAGGTGAAGCAGCACCTTATTTTGAAGATTTTGCTGATATTAAACCACGTTCTACTAAAAGTAAAAATACAGAGGAAGATAAAGTGCGGAAAAAAATTGTTAATCAAAAACGTTTAAAACGAAAAGAAAAACAAATATGTAAATTAATGGTAATGTTTAGTTGTTACATAGTGATTGATAATTTTTTACTTAAAATTAGTTCTTTACTATATAACATTATTTTTAAATTTTTTTAATTAACCTTTAATACTACCTAAATATACAATTGATTTGTAATCATTATGTAAAAGTCTTTAGTTGTGAATAAATTATTGCACAAAACGACTGACAACAATAAAAATCATTCCAAGGTATTTTAATTTAATAATGATATTAATAAATAAATTTACTTGATTTTTAATTTAGAGAAATGACACAGAACGAATGTTTCCTTTAGGTCATATTAGATATTGTAATAATATATCTGGTACAACACTTTCTTATACGTCTAATATTGATTATCCATTGTCAAAAAAAAATAGCTAAAACACTAGACTAAAAACTAATATAATTTGATTTTTTACGACTATAATAATGTAACTTGTTATTAATTATTCTTTTATCTGATTAGGCCGATGTATTCCAATTTTTATTAATGAAAATACCTAAAAAATATATTATTAATATTATTATAAGAAGTAATATTAAATACACCAAAAATAAATGTAATTAGCACTATTATTCCTACACATATGTGAAGATGTTTGCAATAAGGAAAAAATTTATAGAAGCATCCCTAAAAATGTTAACTAAAAATCTTTTTTTAAGAATCATAATATATACACTAATATACATATGGTCACCAGATCGGCAAATATAATTTTCTTTTGTTAGTATTTTCCCACAACATGTTGCTGGATAACTTCCATAAACTGATTTAAAAGTGGTAGTAGACCAATCGTTAGGATGTTTCCAACCACAGCATTTAAAGTTTAATTGAATAGTATTAATAGCTGTTGTGTAGCTAGTATCACTCAATCCATCTTTTATATTGTATCTATTATGATTTCTCAAAATTTTTTCTATCATTTCATTGGTCCCATCTGTTGTAAACTAAGATTTTTATTTTTACAACACAAAATAATCTTAAATAACCTATGAATTCTATAGTTTAATTATAAAATCGTTTTATAACTATATTGTTTTTTGAAATAAAATTGATATAATAATAGCTATGTATTAAATGTTTAATTAATTAAAAAATACAAATGCTTTGTACTTAATAATATATATATTATTAAATATTTTTGAGCATATATATATAAAGCGAATTTCTCAACAAACTAATAACATGTATACTTTAGTTGAAGAATAGAACGAACTAATAGCTACAGCCAATAGTAGTATTTGTTCTGTACCAAGCCATACAAGATACTAAATTTTAATTATTACTCACATTACCTTATTGTTATTAAATAGTTATTACTACAATTGTTAGGCGTGTTGAATTCATTCGAATTCCTAACACCAATGATATCATTGAAGTGAATGACATTGATGACACTAAGAGTAATATTCTACCATTAATATACCATCCTGAAAAATTATCTGATAGAGCCATATACTGATCATAACTATAAAATAACCATACACCAAGCGAAAAACATGTCAAACTAAATATCTAAAAGTTTTATTATTGATAACACTATTTGGCAAATAATTACTTGAAAAAGAAGCAATCCACACATACTGACAGTTGTTATTATAAATGAGTTTTTAATTATAAAATCTTTTTTCATAATATATACTAAATAAATTTTATGATAAATATAGATAATAATTACTCTCGAAAGCAGTTAATCTTCTCTCTATCAGATAATTTATAGAGTTATCTATATGATAAGGTAGTTGATTTATTGCTAGGCTAGCTATAATAACTCAAAATGTTACTGCTGGTTTTATTTTAATATTTTGATTAAGTTAATTGTCCTGCAAATCATAAATAATATAAAAAAAATATTTTCTTTAATATTCTTCAAATTTTATAAAATATAACTGTAAAATTTACCATAACACTATAATCAAAAATAGGTAAATTTAACGGAAGAATGACTTGGTTCACATATCAAATTTGTTTAAAATATAAAAATTTATGTTTTTTACATCATTAACAAGATTAAAAATAGGAATTTAATTTTTTTTATTAGTTTAATTCCACGTTATATCATATTTATCATTTCTTTAGTGAATTAGTCTAGATTCTATGCAAACAAGCTATAATATTATCAATATTAAAAAATTTTAAAGTTAAAATTGAAATTTGTTTGTAAAACATTACTTTTCTATATCATATGGTTCTTTCATTATATCTTTCTTATTTTTAACAAACCACTCCTACTTATCCATACATCAATTGTCAGAAAAATAGTTATCAATTAATAGTCATTATAATAATACATTTAATTGTTTATATTTAACTACATTAAAAGTGTTTTTTTAAATTTATAATTAGTCATTTCGTGCATTTATTAATAGTTTAATTAGTTTTATTTATGTTTAAACAACTTGGAATAATTTTTAATCAAACAAATGATACCTATAATTATATTTCCATGACAATGATATTAATCATTCAATTTATAATGGTTAATGCCTTATCAAATATAATTTATTGTAATAAAAAAACCCCTATAGTTATTTAAAAAATTATTATGATTATATATACATGAATTTTTTAAATTAAATTTCTACATTGACACAAATATTTATTACTAATAATGACCAATTAATTTAGCTATTAAATAATATTCCATATATATTTTAGTATTAATTAATAGCATTAAATACCTATGACATATAAAGGATAAGCATATAAATGATAATTAATGAACAATTAAATAATGTTTTATTTCCTAAATGACATTGCGTTTAGTTAATTGAAAGCACGTTTTAGTAATTATTACAATGGGTATAACTAATTAGACTTAAAAACTGAAAGTAAAAGGTTCTACAATAAAAATTTCTTTTAAAAAAATTCATTATTTATAGAAAATACGGTAAATTTTTTAAAGAATACAATGATATGTCTATTTGATTATTAATAATTTATAATCATGAAGGTAAACTAATACAATAAAAATATTGGTACTATGTTTTGGGAAAATCATAATCGTAAAAGAAAGAAAAATCGTATTAAAATTATATTTAAACAATCATTTTAAATATACTAACAAATATTTAGAAATGAAAATGAAAGATATTACAAATACTAGCGTAATCACATCGAAAGTAAAACATAATTTTTGATAGAAATATTATTGATAGTAATAAAAAGAATTTGGCTTATATACCTATTAATATAGTTTACTTCTTCAGCATAAACTATGGTTATATACAAATAATGAATTAAACATTGTAAAATTTTAATTCAATAAATCAAACACTAATACATCTTAAAAATAACACATTCTCATCTTATTGCTATCATAATATACTAATATCTATTTTTTTATATATTATTATTTATAACCTTAGTTACAAACAAATCATATTCAAAGTAAAATAATTTCAACAGATAATACTATTTCCATAGACCATAATGTAATTTTATTAATATTATAATTTTTGTTTATATTCACTTATCAATAAAGGTTTTACGCATTACTCAAAAATGCATACAAAATTTAGCTAAATATTTAGATGATACACCTATTTTTTTAATAAAAAGTTTATCTATTATTACTCCATCATGCTCGTTCTAATCTATAGCAATAGATTTATCCAAATGTCTACAATCTGAAATATTGAAAAAACAGAATCAAGAACATATAGATACATTGTTAGACGACCTCTACGATATTTTACTACGTGAAAATAGTAAACATGATTCTACCTACAATAATGATACCATATTAGCAGTATGTCTTATTAAATTTATACACATGTGCATAATTGATTATTTTAAGGTAAAAACCTGTAATAATACGCAAATTAATACTGATATAGATAGACCATCATTCTATTTAACAAGTAATCAACTAGTCAATACTACACCGTCTATCATTTCAAACACAAACTACAATCATGATCCATCTAACTACTTTAAAGACAGAATGGACAAACTTGATACTTTAAATGTTTCGAAAAAAATTCATTTCTCATCATCATCTCAAAGTGAATGGAATTGCCATAACAACTTGTACAACAAATTTTCTTAATATAGAAACAACTATTCCGACGGGTAACGATCAATTATATTATTATAAGTATAATATAGAAAAAGGTATGGTGTTTCAATTAAATATAAACTATTTATGCTATGAGATTGTGACATTTATAAATTAGTCATGAAAAACAACTGAATTAATTACATCAAATTATGCACAACCTTTTGTTATGATAACCAAAATCTATTTCAAAAAGATATGGCTAACACAATTTACTTTTTAAAACTAATATTTACAAAATACTTATATGATAGCAACATATGTAGTTAAATACAAACGATTAAATTGTAATTTTTATTTATAACATCAAACATAAATTTAACAAATATATACTATTAAAACGACATAATAATTAATTTGATTAATAGTAACATAATTTCAATAAAACAACCAAAAAAAAATTTATACATATGAAAGTAATAATAAATTACATTGGTAATTATAAATCTCCGAAAATTTCATCGTCATCAATTCCTTCCCATTCTTTTTCAAAATCAGGAGGAAGTGAAAACTTTTCTGTGTTTATAGATTTAAATCGAATAGTTTCATCAATATTTGATATTTGTAGATTGCTTTGAATAGCAGCATCTAGATTATTATCAAAAAAATTGTTATATAAACATGGTTTGAAAAAATAAACTTAGAATATAAATATTGATTACTATCAGGAAGAAAGAGTTCTTGTAACATTTTATCTTCATCATCGTTAAGTATATCAAATTCTTTAGATCCACCATTAGATAATATATTTGGGACAGTCTTAAGATATTGGGTATGAGCATTAATAATATCATCAACATTTGAATCTATTATCAAATCACTTTCGCAAAATATTTCATCTTGGCGAAAAAGTAGTGGAACCAATTGAATTAAATCTAATTTTTCAAGAATATTGTTAGCCTCTAGCATAAACAATTCTTGGACATTATTATTCTATATCGACAATAGAGTTAGTAAATTAAACACTTGTAACACAGAGTAATTATATGTAAATAGTTGATTACACTATGAGTGGTATGGTTTTGAACTATCAAACTATCTTCAGTTGTTAATAATATTGATGTATAATTTGGTGTTATATTTATCAATGATATTTCCATAAGTATAATTGCCATAATACTGTCAGCTAATGATATATTTTTATGCATCATTAGTTTGGCATGAGCAGTAGCTAATCGAATTAAACTTTCTAAAAGCCTTAAAGTTTTTCGTGAAGCATCTACCACATTTTCTACATCATCTCTTCTATGTTTGTAGTAAATTTTTAAGACTCTAAAAATATTACATAAAAATAATCCTTAATTCTGTATAAATGAAACCATATTACAGTGCAGATTCTGTAGAAAAGATTGGAGTTAAATATTTAACAATATCAATATAACTACGAAGTTTTTCCAAGCTCCATGGCTTAAGATGATTAATATCAATGTAGATGTCATCTTCATATATAGGAGGTTCATCTTTCTTTTTAGATTTATCTAGTATATATGATGATAGTTGAAGATTCCATTCATCATTGTAATATGGATCTTTTATCACCATTACAAGGTCAAATCTACTCAATAGTGCACTTGCAATACCAAGATTATCGGTAATTGATAGTTCAGAATTGTAATATTTTCCACCTTTTGCATTTGCAGCAGCTAATACTGCTGACCGTGTCCTCAACTGTGCTACAACACCAGCTTTTGCAATACTTATACTTTGTTGTTCCATCGCTTCATGTACACCTATCCAAAAAAAAAATAATATATTTACTAATATATTAAAAATGTTTGTAAACCAATTAATCATTTAAATATTCATCAGACATTAACAAATCAAGAAATACAACTATGTTTAACTAAAAATAGCATTTTGATAAACTATGCATAAATGAAGATACCATGAAAAGATAAATAATGCACTACTAAATTAAACAACAGATAAAGAAAAACATTTATAAAAAATTCATTTAAAGTGTGTTAAAAAGTAAATTTTATGTTTGATGTAATAAATTAAAAGATAATGCTATCATTTAAAAATAAGTCTTCATTCTACTAAATTAATATATCTAATGATTTAAACAACACTATTTGGCTAACATAACATCATATTGCAATCAGTTATAAAACATAGTATAGATTAAAAATACAATGTTTAAAGAGTTTTATGATTTTAACTGGTTTTTTTAATTATCAAAAAAAAAATACAAACAAGATCCTTTTCTTTAATACAATTAAATTCATCAATGCAACAAATACCACCATCACTTAATGGAAGAGCTCCAGCCTCAAGAGAATATTCACCAGAATTATCCCGTATAACAGATGCAGTTAAACCAGCTGATGTTGAGCCTGTCCCTGTAGTGAATACTGATCTATTAACCAGTTTACATGCCCATTTAAGAATTTGAGATTTTCCAGTTCCTGGATCACCAACTAATAGTAAATGTGATTCACTTCGTGTTCGTGTACCAGTGATAGTATCAATTAAAGGTACACCTCCAATCAATGATAACAAAACAGCCAATCTTATATGAAACATACCATATAACTAAGTTTTAATTAAAATTTATCAATGATTTTCTGAAAAAAATAAAATTACCTGTGGACAAAAACTGGAAATAATTACTTCTCTTCCATTAAGTGGCTTGATAAAATGAAATTTCCAAAAGTTTATAAAATTTTTTATTAATTGTGACTTTTGGTTATTCGATTTATCATTATTAGTTGTATTAAAACCTTTTTCTTCATTTACAATCATATTATTTGCTATCAATACTAGTTCAACAACACATCGTTCCTAGCAATAAATATAAACACAATCAATTGACACACTTAAATATGCATGTATAGTGAGAATGGATTGAAGTAAAAAACTAAACTAATATACTAATAATAATCTGTAATAAAATTAAATATTATTATTATTAATCTATTTTAAAATAGTATTTTTTAAAAAGAAATAATGTAAAGGTTAGTTTTATTACAATCCTTTTACATATATTAAGATATAATAGTTGATATTCTAATATGAATTTAATTATTATTAAACTTACATTAGATATATGAAATAATAGTAAATAAAATTATTTACTCCAATAATTATAGATTTATGTCTAGGCACAACGACACCATATAATGTAACATCATCACCAGGTTGGCATTTATCAACATGATCATGCTGTAAAATAGCCCACATAGATCTAGGTATAGAACGATTATGCTTAGAATTATCACTTGGCTGCTCTTGGATTTTAATTTCTTGATAATCAACATATAATTCATCTAATGGATTTTTGTTATGTTGTCCACTATGTAAACTATCAGATGAAACATTAGTTCTTGTTACAATAGCAAATTTTGTGGAATGACATTCTCCACCATTATTTGATGAACATATATATGGAGGTTTTTGTGACTTTAAGCTTATAATATTACTTGAGTTTACTACAGTAATTTGATGGCATTTACAACACATATATGATTGTTGGCAAGCATAAACTTTGACTGGAGACATTTTAATAACCATTCCTTTTATTATTTTAAAATTATTAATATTATGACTTTTAGGAATTGTATTAGTTATAGTAAAAAGTTCAGAATAATTATCAAATTCATTATAGCAATCATTTTCAGAAGTTTTAGGATAATCATAAAGTCGACCAACAACATGAAATGCAACGTTTGGACTGTTTGTTTTTCTTCTTTTTCCAGTTTCATCTTCCAAATTACGTAAACAGCTATTAACTAATTTTTTTACAGAATTTTGTAACTTTTCAAAAAACGTTGTAGGATCTAGCTTTAATAATTTTATTAGTTGTGGTTTGTCTTTAAAAAGATTTTTGGCGGATAACTAAACATAAACTCATATCATATACAAAGATTTTATTTATTTTTTAATAAAAATTCAATTTTATCATAGTGATTAAGTTATTTTTTACGTTTAATGAGTAGGTAGAAACTTTTTGTTTCTGTGCAGGAGAATATGTATTATGGACAATATCCATTATAGATACACGATAAAACTTTTCAAGATGTGCTGTAAATAATTCACTCTCTTTATCAAGTGATTTTTGATACTCCATTAGTTAATAAAAACTATAAATGTAAAAAAAAAAGTTTTTTCATAAGAGCACCAACTCTAGCGCAAACCCGCCGTCAAATGTTATTGGTGAAACGACTAACAACGACTAATTAGTGATTAATTGTATGTATATTGTGGTAGGTGTGTGTCATTTAAGAATATTTCCTTGTTTTAGAAAGAATAGTTGCTAAAAAAATTTTTAATAGTTAACCTTTTTTTACTATTAAATTATGCCAATACCATGATATCAAAATTTATTCTTTTTAAGATATAATAGTTATTTATAAATTGTAAGACTATTCTGAGCCTAGGAAAGAGTAAAGACTTTTAACATTTACTTTACATAGATTCTACTCTTTGATTGTGTTATTTAATTTGGATATTCTCATCTTTAAAATTATATTAAGGATATCAAAACATTATTATTTACCAAGCATAGTAACTCATTCAAAATATAGTGAAAACTATAATTTATGGTCCTAACAACTGTGATGTTGGTAAAAAAAGTTACTTTTATTACTAGTTTTACTATCTTACACATTATACAGTAATATCATGTAGCATCATTGTGTATATAAAGTCGATCAAACATTATTCACTATAACTTTTGTGATAAAATATTGTTGTAATATTAATAAAAAAGATAAAATTCTGTTACATGTTATTGATCATACTTGAAAGGCAAAGATGATTATTGTGTTAATGCAATTAGTAATTCAGTGTGATTATACGCAAGGTATACTCCTATGAACTAGCAACATACGGTTCATATACACAGAATAAAATAATTAAAATTGTTACCATTAATGCTCTTATCTTATATCTAGTTAATTATCATAAGACGTTCATCTATAGTTACTTTTAAGTCAATGAATACAACAAAAATTTACTCAACAAGTTATAATCTCCAAGATAAAAAAATCACGTGAATAGTTATAAAAATAATTTTTTAGTTTTACTATTCAAATATATTAAGATTAATTTAACTAATTTATAAAAATGATTACAATTTTCTAGTTTATGTTTTTTCACTCGTTGATTATGTTTGTATATCTGTGCGCAGGCGTTTTAAAAATAACAATCAGTACAACTGTAGTTGAATGGAAGAGAATTATTGGTGAATAGATGAAAAAACAAATATAAATAAAATCACATATAAAATAAAAGATAATAATTTAAAGTTTTATATACTTAAATCATGTGTAATATTTGCAAAAGGTTATAAAATTAATATTAATTCATAAAACATATTTTAATAACCATGATATATTAGTTTCTTAACTTGAAATCATTAATTTCAATTCTAAGATTTTGAACTTCCTAAAAAATACATTTATAAATATGAAATAAATAGTTGTGCATTGTATCACAACTATCAATTAGTTAGTGAATAGTCAGCTACTCGAAGAATAGTGTCGTATTTTTTTTCCATGTTATTCAATTTGAGGTTGATCCTTGAGACAAAAGTATCAATAAAATTGTAGATCATATAATGTTATATGAAATAGTACATTTTCAAATAATTCATAATTTCAGAATGAGATTTAGGGTCTACTTGAACAAGTGAGTCTCTTCTACTATTAGAGTTTGTTGGAGTTGTATTAGGTTGAAGTGTATTCTTTTTGGAGTCTTCTTTTTCATTGTCATCAGTTTTATGCCAAAATGGTTGATAGAAATTTCCTGTAGTTACAACATCCCATATCTCTAGGAATCCATCTTTTTCCGTATCACCATTAAACATAGCAGTTATTTTTCCATATGGTTCTATAAATAAAGTATTGGTGTTGTTTTTTTCTATGAAATAAGAGAAATTACATAATTATTACAAGAAATAATAATAATATTACGTATTATTTCCAAGCAATTAAATATGGTATCAGTATCAGCTATTGATTTGATTTGAAGATTTGAAACTTCGTAGCATTTCTATCATATAAAATATAATAAAATAAAGTAGAATAACATGATTACATCAATTTTAAATGGAGAACTATCATTAGTTAAGTGTATTGCCAATATAATATAGTTGTTGGATAATAAGAGATAGCGTTCGTAGCGCTAAAAATACTCTTTATTATCATATTTACAGAAAAAAAACCACACTAATATACATTATTAGGTTCACAAATAAAAACTTGTGACATGCAATGAATTTTTCCCATATTTTTCTATATATTTGTATGTATATTATCAAATATAACAACAAGAGTAGGTATTATTATAAGATACTGGACAATTTTCTAATTTACAGCTTGTAAATTCTAATATTTCAACACTTTTGTTTCTTATTTGATCACAACAAAACTATTATATATAATAAGAAAAAAAATAGAAAGTGTTTTTATAAATAAAATCCAGTTATCATGTATAAAATGCGTGCACAGATATTAAATGTATCCACTAATAAACATATTAATATTAAAATCATTATTAATAAATAAACTTAAACAATATTATAACAAAAACTCTATAGATATTGTATTAGGCTTAAAAATATCATTTAAAATAGTTTAACATAATTTTTTTATTATATAGATAGTAAACATACTGATAATAGTTGGAATAACACACATGCAACTTTAAAATTATCTTTATCTACATATCTAAACTATATATATATATATATCAATTTATAGATGGATAACAAATATTCATAATTACATCAGTATGATAGCAACATTCATGCAGTAACAGAGTAAATTGAGATGTACGGGTAAATGGCTATTTATAATAATAATTATAAATTAAATATAACCATCACTAAACACATAAAATATAGTTACCTTTGAAAAAAACTTGATAATATTTACATTGATATTATTTTTTTTAAATTCTTTTTCAAGTAAAGGTCTTGTATGAATAATTGAACATTAAAAAATAATCAATTATTATAAAAAATAATTCAATATACTTTATTTTCAATACTTTATCTACATAAAATGGATGTAACTCACAATATACAAGTAAATGTTTTTTTATCTTAATATATTTAAAACATGATCATAATTAACAACAAATTGACAACATTAGTTACATCATTAAAATGCTTTATATATGATGTTCCAATGAGTTGTTCAGTTACTGGTTTCCTATAATAATATTTATATATTATACATTAAAATATACATATATTTTATTTCTTTTATTAAATAAAATAAACATCTTTATACAATACCAACCTTATCCAAAATAAATGTGTTGTTGGCGCATGCGCGAATAATAGAATGAATTTGGAGTAGATGTATTAATATTTAAAAATAATTGATCATGATTAAAAAATGATAATCATATATTTAATTTAAAAAATGATAAATATCTAATTTTAGCTAAAACTATGTATAGAAGAACATACTTGAGTTGGTCTTCCAAGTCAGTAATTAACTTACGATAGGTCAAAATGAAACGTTTGGACATATCTAATAATTTGACAAGAGATTTATCTTTAATTTGATTAGAATCTTGAATGGTTTTGAATATACTTTTATAATCATGCTAAAATATGAAATGAATAATATTAAAGATATGATATTAGATGATTCATTATTTTAGAATAGATCAAATATTTAAAATATTGTACCACAAATTCTGATATGTATTTCTTTTCTTCATCAAAAATTGATCTAGCAATATCCATATAATGGCGGTCAAATTCTTCATCTGTCATGTCATCATTTCTGTTAGGTTGTATATTTTTATCCCTTGATAAAGGATCTATATGTTGAATAATACATTTTTATTAGTTTATATGTGTTTGTATACTATGAATGTCTATTTTTGAACATGTCACCACAGGAAACCATCCATAGACTTTACCAGAAAATCCAACGCTCCATTCTTCTACTGCATTCTTTTTTTTAGTTAAAATTAAACAATTTTATATGCATATTTTTAATAGTAAAGATTATGGATAATGATTAAATGTTACAGGAGATGCAATAATTATATCATCTTTACGATAAGTCAACTAATGAAATGTAATTTATTATAAATCAATAGATTAAATAATTACTTCATCAAGTGATTTGCCATCAAAATTGTGAATAGCTTTAAAAATTTCATATTTAGCGAGTAACTTTAACATTACTATATACTAACGATAAAATACGAACTTATCATAATAGTTCTAATATCTATTCATTATTATAAATGTCATTAATATATTCTTGTGATGGATATTGACACAAAACGAACAATTGATGAATGCTCTAATAAATTATTATCTAAAATATTTATAATTAGACCCCTATTGTTTCTTTTAAAAATAGTGAGCATCAAGAATTTAATAATTCAATGAATTA
The DNA here is from genome assembly GCA_001407235.2 of Kudoa iwatai. Classification (NCBI taxonomy): domain Eukaryota; kingdom Metazoa; phylum Cnidaria; class Myxozoa; order Multivalvulida; family Kudoidae; genus Kudoa; species Kudoa iwatai. Next base: position 1,650 of record JRUX01000505.1, on the reverse strand, counting down.
TAAAATGAAATGGTTATTTCCCTACTATTATTTCAATCATGCTCAAGGTTATAGGTAATAGGATAGCATTCAAACTGCCTTAAGATTATTCAATATGTACGTATTATGAATAGTAGTGGTTAATCTTATCACTTGGACAATAATAAAACAATATGACATTGGTATAATATCTGTATCACAATAAAACATGTTTGAAACTTTAAATGAATAAATATCTGAAAAATTTAATATTTTTTGTAATTATTAGAAAAAAAATAATATTTTTAAACTTTTGATACATCAATTATATCAAATATGGAAATAGTTGTATTTTGTTTATTATTTTTTTCAATTTTATGTCACCATATATTTTTAATCAATTAAACCTTAGCCGAATATATCCGACGACAACAGCCGGAGATAAATATTTAATACTTTGGAATGTGAATACAAATGAGGATATTTAAATTTATTTAGCGGTAAAATATAATTCATTTTTCTTATAAAATCTTATGTATAATAAAATTATATAGTTTTCTTTTTTTTTCTTATAAACTATTTTAAAACACATAGTTCTTAATTTTTTTGAGAATTAATATTGCCATTTTAACGTTATTATGTAGATTGAAACATAGTTAAAGATAATATGGGAAATATACAAAGAAAAGTTAGGTTCCGTTTCTACACAAGATAGTTAGAAAGTAAGCTACTTATTAACGAAACTATTAGATATTTAAATTTTGGCCATGTCATCATTATTCGATAGAAACAAGTTAGTTTTTATTAAATTAAGTTTTTATGTCTATTAGTAAAACATTACACAGTAAACTCTGGAGATGTTGTTGATTACTAGTAAATTACAACAATAATAGAAAAAGAAAACTCCTTTACATTTTTTTAAATCAATTTTTAACTTAAAATGGATAAAATTATATAATAATTTGTAGCATTACCTGTCTAACAAGGAGCTAATAATAATAATGTAGCCATGTAGTTCAAGCTTTATTTAGATATGATGTGGTATCGTTTAAATGGAGCAAGTAATAAAATATAAATGCAAGTTAATTTCAACTTACTACCATTTAATTGTTTTATTATTCTGATTTCTTAAATTCCTTCTAGTTGGAAAATTTCAAAAATAAATAAGTTGGTTTTCTTTTTAACAATATCCACATAGATACGTTAAGGTAAGGATTATCATTTTTTTAAGTATACAAGTTTATTAATTAGCTTAAAGTGAAAATTACCTTTGAATTTTCTATGGTATTTATTTGGAGGATTGCATGTGACCAAGCAGGAATGTACTGGAATAGTTGATCCTGTTACGTTTTAGTTGCATATTAATTAAAGATGATAGTATAAGAGAACGCGCACGCATAAATGGAGGAACAGGTGGTTGCACAAACATGCCAAAATCAGATTTCTCAAAGTAATTCAATTACATTTATGCTTAAACGACCAGAAACAATTCTTAGTACGAATGCTTACTTTGCAGACGTATTTGGATCATCTGTTGCTCCTTTATCTAACGCGCAAACTTTTCCTATACTTATGTCGCGTGGCTGTAATGTTTCTAATCTTAATGATAACGCATTTAATGGTACAGACATTCAAACTGGGTCGGTGGTGTGCGTAGCTAACTCAGCTAAGATTGTTTCAGCGTCTATTTTT
>JRUX01000504.1:0-12211 GCA_001407235.2 Kudoa iwatai | reverse complement strand
AAGTAGAAGTAACAGATGCCTGTGATTTATATAGTTCTACAACAGTATTTGAATCTGTTGCATCCTTCATATCTTTATCGTCTCGAACTCTAATAAATCGTGGAAATCTTAGAGATATTCCTTTGTCTTTTTCTATCTAATTTTCGTAATAAAATCATTAATAATTATGAAATCATGATTACCATATCTCTTGCAGCTTGATGTATAGTCGATAATGACATATCAGCAGCTTTTACTTCCCATATCTAATAATTGTATTATTAAAAGTGGTATTTTTAAAATCAAACTTGGATAGGTTCAAACCAATGGTCAGCAGCAATATTTTGATCATAACGATAATAATCTGGAGGATTCTCTAGTAAATGACTTTGAAAATATTCAAAATGCTTTGTAAGTACAGCATCGCTTAGACCTGTACCAATCTATAAAAAAATATATACATCTTTTTTATAACAGTAAGTATATTAATTGTAAAATTAATCATTTAACAGTTGATAAAAATAAATGTCTAAATAATTTCTGAATAATTTTCTATTAGACAAAATGGACCTTTATTCATTAAATCTATTAAAATGATAACATAATTAATTAATTAAAATATTGGTAAAAAAGTATATATAACAATAAAATATAACTAAAATAGCTAGAATATCAAGTTATGACTAGATTAAGATTATTGACACAAAATAAAGTAAAAATTATTTTGATTTTTACATACTCGACATATACTTTGAACCTCATCAGATATAGGGTCATAACATCCCATAAGAAAACCACCATAGCTTCCAGTTCTTTTACCAGTACCATGATAACCACCCATAACCACTAAATCAAGAGTATCACCAACTTTATCGATATAATCTTTTTTCAACTAATAACATAGAATTTTAAAATAATGTATGTTATAAAACATGAAATATCACTTTAACCCAATATGGAGATCGTTTATTTATTTGATAGATAGAAGAGAGATCTTTTACCATAAGACCCTCACATTGATTGTTAACTGCTTCATCGATTGCTAGTACAATTGCTTCATCATTACAATTATCTATGGGTGTATTTTTTGCAAATATAAATTGATTATCAATTTCAACAAAGTTTTCTTTAAGTATTTTAAGTCGCTCTGAGAGTGGAGTACATAGCAAAGATTCATTATCATATGATAGTAAATCAAATGCAACAATACATACATTTACTTTAACGTTATCAACAGTTACATTCTAATCTTGATTATATCAATTAGTAAAAAAACAAACTATTAACTTTGTATTTTCTCGTTAAAAGAACTTGAAATGGTCTAATTTTAGCAAGTTCATTATCATATGCAACAATTTCAGTATCCATAATAAAAGAACAAGCCTTTTTATCCGTTTTAAATATCTAAAAAATAATAAAAAATCATGCAAAATGACACTATTAATACAAATGGAAGTAATTCAGCAAGTTCTGGATAGCGCATAGTTTGATTTTCTTGATTTCTACTAAAACAACTGAATTGATTGATATTATAATCATAGTGAATCTATTTGAATGTAAATAAAGAATGAATTTATATGTAAAATACTTGAGCTCTTTCTCCATCATATTTATATTCAAAAATAACATTACTACTATTAATATTATTACCAAATCGAGTATAGATATCAGTAAGTTTGTTGAGTGGAATAGCCAACATCGGCTTAATAGGTGTACCTACGCTTATTTGACAATAATCATGGATATTTTGCCAACCTTTTTCAAGTAAAATAGGAATTAATAAGTCAAAATTTGGCATAACACTATATATTTATATATTCAACATCTATAGTTTGAGTAATATTAACCAGTATGCGTTTCTAATGTTTAAAGCTGCTTTTTTCATTTCTTCTTGAAGCAATATAGGATTACTTTTTTTATCCCCATAATTCTCTAGTATAAATAATAAATATATTCTTTTTATCATCAATTTTACAAAAACATAGACATTATTGTTTTTATTTTAATGCTGATATGTAATAACTTTAATATAATTTAAAAAATAATTAAATACCTTACTGATTAGTATTACATCATATTTTAAAAATTAAAAGTTATTTTATGGTCAAAAAATGATTACATTCGAAATTTTTGTATATATTTACTATAATATTAAATAAAATAATAAAATGGTAGTATTTTCTTTTATGTTAATAAATAAAAATTATATACTTAATAAAAGGTTAAACGTAATTATTTAGGTAAAATTTTAAAAAAATGATATAATCTTTTTAATACCAATAAGAAAAAAAGCCAATCTTAACAATGATTAGTAAAAAATAATACTTTAAAAATATTTTTTAACAAAAAAAGCATTAAACTAACATAATTTTAAAGAATATTGGTTTAATAATAAAATTTATATGATAATGAAAAAAAAGACTAGATATCAAAATGATTACGTTCTAAATGGAGTAATGCATGTGCTATCGCATTTAAAATTAGAGGTTCACGAAGTCCAATACGAAGGTTTTTCTGCAAAATCCTTATTAAATATCTACTCTCACAACTTTGACAATTAGTATATAAATATTGTATTTTGGCACACTTTTTCTCATTTGCCTATAAAAAAAATAACTATAAATGGATATTTAATAATAAAAAAAATACAACCTTATCTCCACTAATTGATGCTATATCGCGTAAATTTTCAAAGACTTTTCTAACTGTTAAATCTTTAGGTTTAACAAGTGTTGTCTGTCGTACTTTGGATTTCTATATAATAAAATAGAATGTTAAATTGTAATTTAACTCTAATATAAATAATACTTCAGCTACAATTCCTAAATCACCAGTTTCAGTCAAGTCCAATTTTATAAGATCTTTTTTTCTACCTTCATCATCATCATCATGTTATATACACATGATAAGATATTATATATGATACCAGTAGTGTTTGCAATAGACTGTATTAGCGTAGAATCGCCTATACCAAGTTTAAGTCCTTGATAGGATGGTGCTATCTTTTATATGTTAACATTAATCAATGAAAAAAACAGTTATAATTGAAATTACTTCTCCCATACACAAATACAAGCATGGAATTAAATCATCTGGGCATAAACAAATTACGGATTTAAAAAAGTTTGCTGCAATCATTGTTGATTTTAAGCTTTATATATGACAATTAATTTTTTATTTAAAAGAACACTTTAATGAAATACGTTGAGGATGTCTTTTCAATAGCTTTGAATGTGAGACACAATGCTAAAAATGGTACTCTATAATAATTTAAAAAATTTACAATTATCCAAAAATCGTTGATTTCAATTATACGATTGATTAGGTAACCAGCATGCATCTTTTATAGGATCATAATTTTCAGTATCTGGTTCATATTCATTTATTGGTTTTATATCATTATTATTAATTCTACAAGTATTTTTACATTATTTTATTCATGTAATTAAGATCATCTATTTATAAGAATAATACATTATATTAAATCTTGACTCTTTAAATTTTTATAATATAATTTATTTTAATGTCTGATTACATGAATTAATAACATTTATAAAAAAAAGGATATGCATAATCAATTTAGCTGTGTAACTTACATTTTTTGAGGATGATAAGGTGTATTTATTTTTGTCAACTTGAGATCTTAAAAATAATTCAAACATTAATATAAAATTGCATCTATACCAAATTTATAATTCATTGGTTGTAGTTGAGGTGTTTTTCTTTTTAAGCATGCATTATTATCAGATTCAATTGTGAATTGTTCAGTGGAATCATTTTTAGTTAATTTATTTTCACCGAAAAATGATCTTAAATATTTAAAATACTTATTGAATAGATCAAAACATACATAATAGATCGATTTTTCACCATCCGAGCAATCCACAGTGGTGCCAAGTACCGCAGCCGCCTACTTAACATACATGCTCAGACTTGATGCGTATTATTTATTGAAATTATTTCTTCATTATAGAGATTAAATCGATAATTAAACTTAATCAATGCATAAAAAATATACATTTTCAGTAGATTTTTTAATAAATTTAACCTTTTACTTAAAAAAAATACTTCGTTTAACCTTTATTATTTTATATAATATTCTAAAAATTTTAATTTAATAAAAACAACCTACTATATTTATAAAAAATAACTCTTAAAAAAAATCTGTTCAATTGTTTCCGAAAAGATCGTTCTAATTCGTTATTATGATTCCTCATAATTAATAGCAAATAACATTTTTAGTTTAATGATTTTATATGAATTTTAACGATAAAGCATTATAAAAAAATAAATTTTCACCAAATAACGACACTACCCAGCATGAATTCTTTTTCATTTTAATATTAAAAATTTTATTCATCATTTATTATTCCTATGAAAATAAATTTATAGTTTTTAAATTAATTAAGTGATATTTGAATGCGTTTACAAGATAAATTCTAAAATAAATAAGATTACAAAACAAATCTTTTATATGCGTAATCCGTCTAATCATTCAATTGCGCATCATATTATAATACCAAAATAATGGAATAAAATAATGTTAAAGTATGTTACTGAAAAAATAACATTTGTTTTGCATTATATATTAACAATAAATGATTACTATTAACATAGAATTCAAAATCAAATTAGTCACGCTTATCATTTTTATTTCTTTATCATTATACTTAAAAAATTTTTAAATTATTTATCAAACACAATTTATCCATTAGTTAGTATTATATTATAATAGATTATGTTAATAACTTGGACTAGATTTTGTGTAGTTTATTATTTGGCGCGAATGTATTTCATATAGGATATCTAATTTGGTTTAGTTATATACATTATAGTTTAACGTATCTTTTTACATTATATAATAATAATATTTCAACATTTAATTTAAAAATTAATGCTAATTTCTATATAGTATTAATTTCAATGTGTATTTTTCAAAAAATATTGTATTTTAGGTGTTATAATGGATTTTTTACAAAAAAAATGTCGATTCTATTATCAAATGGCTATGAAATGTTAATGTTTATTAACATAACGTATATCTAAAAAGTTACATGTAAGATAAATGATTGATGTAAATCTCGATTTTTAATATAAGTCAAGTCTTATAAGTAGTACTATCTCTATAGCTAGCTTATAATTTAAATTCTATATCAATTAAACATATAAAACTTAACAAATAATAAAAAATTCTTACTGTATATGGAAAATGAAGAAAATTTTTGAGCTTGTTGATCGACAAGACACACAAATGTATTTTCAATGGATATGTTCTCTAACTATAATGAACATTACTCTACCATTGGTATATTAAAATATTTAAATATACGATAATTTAGACTTGCTTAATTACCTCAAAGATAAATATATAACTAAGATTTTATCTAAATAAAGAAAATAAGTATTTGTGTTTCTTGACTCTGTTATGACAATAATAATCAGCTATTATTTTTTCTAATTAATTTTACAAGTAGCTATAAATACATATTAGTAATAATATGCATACCAACACATTACAACAACCCGTCTATATATTAAAATAATGCGCATGCGCGAATTAGACATTGTGTCTGAATAATCAATAAATGCTACTATATTTAATAGAATTAGAAATACTATAAATATATGTTACAGTATTCAAAATAATATACGCTTAAATGATACCAAATTAAGGAGAAATATGATGAAGAATTAAAATTTATTCACTATTTTCATATGGAGACAATGTTATTAAATAATAATTGTATTTAAGCCATAAATTTCTATATTTTAGTTTTTTTAGAATGCATTTTGATGAATATTTTAAAATGTAGATGCAGATTTGTGTGTTTTAAACAAGAAATAAACATTATCACGTGATATTACTTTACAAATCAGCCTTAAATTAAAACATAAAATGAATCTGTTTTAAATATATGGATTATAAAATATAGTTAACATATACATATTACTTCTATTTCTTTGAATAGAGTAGATTTTAGGTAGCTTAAGTAAAGTTATATGTTATTGGTGGTTATTGTATGAATGATAATCATAGCAACATATTATACTTGGATAAATACGAACTATTATTTTTGAATTTATAAAAATAAATTATGTATCTAGTCCTTTTTGTAAAATTTGCTATCTTTTAGCTTAGAAATTCTTGTCAAACCAATATTTAGTTATTTTTAAGTAATGTATTTAGCAAATTTTACAAGCTATTATATATAACGTTTGATTTAAACTGAAACTAGTATCATTGTTGAGTAGTGCTTGCATCAAAATTCATTCAAATAATGTTATCTGTATGTAAATGCAGAGAGAGAGAGAATTACTACAATAATTTGTTAGCTATAGTATATATTAAGCAATTTCTTTAAAAGTATCTATAAATAATAATTTACTGCCAATTATATTAAAAAAGACATACAAAAAAGTATTATTTTACAATTTCTTGTCATTAAATAATGATTATAATAACTTAGTCTCGATTAAAAATTTATTTTACTTAAGGTTAACAAATAATTCAATATAATTGTATTTTAAATGCTAGACTATAATATCCCACTATATCTATACAACACAACTTAATAATTTCTCCATTTTGACCCTCTAATTATTATGAATAATGATATAGATTTCTGTTTTTAAATTCATTAAATTATATAAAATCATCAGACTTTAGAAATAAAGACAAAACCTCGTTAACTGACGGTAAATATAAATCGAATAATATTAATGTTTGATATGATTTTTTTACCTTGATTTCAATCATCTTAATAAATAATTTTTTTATTTATATAAAAAACAATCATAATTATATTAAAACTTGATTGATTTTATAATGATAGCATGTGACAACCCAAGCTGTATCGTTCAGATTGATGAGTTGGATACGACTCCATCCGACAAAAATGACTGGCGATGGAGTTTATATCAGACCTACCACTAGAAGCTCAAAAAAACATTCTGAACCATCTAATGTAAATGAACTTGAGTTTTTTGAAAAAAAAGGTTATTACAATTTTTTAACTATCAATTTATATTGTATTCTTAGAACCAACTGTAAAGGTTCCTTTAACCAAGATACCACCTAAAAAAAAATCTAAAACTGTTACTAGAAAGTTTAAAGACTTAGATATTGATGGTAAATTTGATATGGTACCTGAAAAAAACAAATATATATCAAATAATCATGATGAGCAACTTGATGATATCGATAAAGATACTTTTCACACTAGAACATCTACACCCAAACGCCCTAACAATAAGCAAATTAAAAATAAAAAACCTATTTTGGTTACAAAAACTAGCAAAAAAAAAGTAAAAATATAATAGTAATAATAATGAGCTGTAACATACTTTATAGAAGTCTGATAAGCATTCCCATAACGACATGATAACTAACCACAAAAGAGACTCATTGGTTTATGTGACTGCAGCATCTGTTTTTGCAATTATGATTGCTTTGTTATGCTTTGCATATTTTAAGTAATTTAATTAACATTATTATTTATTTTTTTAACAATATCATCTAGCTATGAAAAATTACTTCCATCATTATAATTTGGTATTTCATCAATCTGATTTCACTATATGTATGCTTGACCGTATATACTTTGTTTCAAAAAATTTTCTAGTTTTTTATTTTTTGACTAATTTTTTACCAAATTATATTTATCACGCAATTTTTCTCGTATTATAGTTTATATAATTGTTACTTTCACATACATTATTTAAATATGTGATTTAACCTTGGATATATCTATATAAATGCACACATTGTATTTATTATAATTTTAGGTAAAATTTAGCTATATTTTTTATTAATAGTATTTAATTTAATAGCTAATACTAATTTTATTGGGATTTTAAGTATGTTCTCAAGCGTTTTATACTCTTAGGCTGATGAAAATCAGTTTATTATATGTTATTGAATTCTTTTAAATGATAACGTAGCTTAGTTACATACTGGTTATGTCATTTAAACACTTTTTTGGCTTTCTTAAAACTGAGATTGGTAAAAAAATTAATGACTATATCTGAGATAAATAGTCTATAGCATTATTTTATGTCAAGATTCAATTCATAACTACACTATAAAGTGAGGAATCTTGCTCAGTTTATTTACACATTTAAGTGGATGTAACTACCATCTTATTGCTGCCACATCCAATTGTAAATACACATCTATCCTTTAATTTTAATGATGAAATCATAGTTTTTATTTTAACACTTTTTATTAAACTTGATTTGTTATTAATACAAAATTAATATTCGATGGAGATTAGTATATAGGTATCGTTACATTATTAATTATTCATGGAAACTGATACACCTTTATAGAATATTTAATTATAAATAAATTTCTATCGATATTGAACACACATTACACTATATAATATAAGAAATATTGCTTTTTATGAATATTTAGTATATTTTTTTTATTAAATGACTTCATTTTGTTAGACAAAATAGATTATGATAATGTATATGTGATCATTATACAAAAATAAGGTCAATAAACTTAAAAAATTTAGTTTCTATAGAAAATAATTGGTACATCATTGAAAATAGTCTAAGTAAAGGATAATTTTTTGTATACAATGCTGATTTATTTATATAGAGATCATAGGCATTGTTTTTATCACCAAATATAAGAGTATATGTTTACAAAAGTATTTAAAAATTATTATTTCATCATCTATGATTTAAAGTATCTTTTTTATAGCACGTAATAGATCAAGTTTTTATTTATAAAATTAACAAGTAAATAAAGTATACCCATTCCTAATGGATAATTATACTGCCATGAAATACAACAAAATAATATATTAAAAGCATAAATTTAACAAAAAATAGTATATAAATTTCCTAATTTATAAATTTTAATGCTCAAAATAATTATGTATTACAAACCATTTAAATTATATAATAAATTGATTAATAAAAAATAAGTTTATACATGGAATGATAAATATTAAAACAATTAATAATTAAAATATATCAAGAATATGACATTGGAATGTTGAAACTATATGGTGATGTAGCATTGCGGTATATTTTATTTTGAACATTTTGAAAATCTTTTCTAGATGATTCTCCATCTAATGTATCAAGTAAGTGTTCAAAAACCACATCAGTAGCAACTTTAAAAATGTAATAGTTATCACCAATTAAATATCTACTACCTGATATATTATCTGCATTAAGCATAAGATCTGCATACTTTTTAGTCTAATGGAAAAAAAAAACACAACTATGAAATTAACTGATTTCACTTATAAAATATACTGGTAAACAATAGTCTAAAAAAGAAGGCTTTGCAAATTTGTGGTAGTAGCTTAATGTAGTATCTAGACTTCTCTCCATATCTTGGTGATCCCTTAAAACTAAATAAATTAACACCTAAAAACAATAGACCAATAAATTTTACATACCTCTTTGACAGAGTGAAGATTCACAATCATTCAATATAAATATCTTAAGATCCATAAGATTACGAATACATTCATGTTTTAAGACTAAAATTCCTTCAACAAGAATTAAATCAACTTTTGATGGTTCAATTTCATATTGATTACAACTATAAAATGTTAAAACATGCTAATATAATTTAAATATACATGGAATGTGTCTTTAAATCTTTTTCATTTATAATAACATTCTTATTGCTTTTTATGTCTTGAAGAGTTTTCAGAAATAATTCTGTATCAAATGCATCTATTATAACATCAACAAATAACACTATTATACAAAAATATAGCTACCAGGATGATCAAAATTAAACTCAGTTTTTTCAACTTGTTCCATCTGTTCTTTGCTCAAATTTTTGTAAAAACATTCTTGACTTAATATCACAACCACTTTGGGTGCAGTGGAACGATCATTAGAATTACAATGTAATTTTTCAAACCTTTCTTTTATACTTTTGCAAAAAAACATCTTAAATCATTTTAGAGTGACTAAAACAAAGATGAATACTTTTTTCGAGCATGGCCCACCTCCAACGCCAACCACAAACGGCATCTTGACAAGTATGTAACAAATCCGTAACAATGTACAATATTAATACACATACATGCTACTATATTGATTTAGTTATATTTTAAAAAATTATTTAATATATTTTTTTGATATAAAAAATATTATTTACAATTTAAATGAAATGAATTTTATCAATTTTTATACAAATGAAAAGTACGATGGTGCCCGATGTTCTGTTAATCTTCTTTTCTAGTCGTATCCATGCGCCTTTTATATTACTATTCAATATTGCTTTTCACTACTGGATATAAACTAATTTCTAATATTAAGTTAGATATTATTAAGTATTTAAAAAAAAATTTTTATCCTTAAGATGATGCATTGATGACCCTATTTAATGAGATTTATACCTCTCGTATCAACATGCTTTATTATATAGATTTATTTCTATTATATTGTGACTATTATTGATTTTTAATAAATGAAGCTGCTAGTGGTTTTTACTAGCACATAAAAAATATTATACTTAAACTATTTTAAGCTTATTTTGATATATATTTTATTACCATTATTATTGACGTTTAAAAGTATAATAGTTTATTGTTAATACTTAAACATTATTTTAATTTAATAACAAATTTTTATTAACGAAACAGTTGTATGGTTGCACATCAAAAACCATTTTGACATGACCATTTTTAATACACCGTTAGCTATAAAATTATATTTTTTTTAAATTAAGATTAAAATAATAAAACTTATCAGTTTCCTATCTAACTTATGATAATAGTATGCTTAAATAAAACTTAGTTCTTTTTTGTTACTCTATAGGGGATTTTGTAGCCGGCTGTCTCATAAGTTTTTAAATTAAAATCATTTTATTCAGTATATATATATTTTTTTAATTTAATGGATAAATACAGCTAAATAAATTAAGATTTTTTTGATACAATAATAAATCAACAATTGGTTATCATTAATTTATCCATATGACGTTTTCAACGTGGCATAGAAAACAAAATAGTCTAAATAGTGTTGCAATAACAAATTGATCTTAATAATTAATGGCTTGTGTTATGATTAGTTATAACAACGCATTAGATTATCTACTAAACTAACTATGAAGCGAGCACGATATAATGCTGGGAATAACTATTAATTTCTAAAGTGCACATCGCCACCAGAAAACCCAACACTTGGCGCACGTAGTAGGATACACAATGAATCGTGAAGAACTTGGAAGACTACTCTAATAACAGTAACAAATTTTACAACACTTGACCCTATTTGGTTGGAAACCAAACAGGCAAGTCCGTTCTACCAAATAATACTATAAATGAGTGCTGGTCCACATACATTGCACGCTCAAAATAAGCATCTGAAGTCTCACGGAGTAGAGACCTCGCTACACAAACCACTGCTGTTATTTTGGATTGGCATCGTAAGTTATCAGATGTACGAGAAACTATTTTCTTAGAAAGATGAGCTCAGCTGCACTTTAGATGAAATCATTCTAGAAATCAAAGAGCATCTTTCCGATCGGGATGATGAAGTATTTTCAGTGTTCAAATGCACAAACTGCAGAATGCAAAAAGACCAATCATACTCGCAATGGGCCGCAGACCTAGAAGCAATATTCAAAAAATGCAATTTTAAGTATGAAAACTGCATAACTTCTTATGCCCCTCGACTGATTCGTGACGTCATCATACGCCTTACACCTCACCCAAGGGTGCAGATCACCTGCATTGAACAATCTAACCATAAGTAACAGGATGTTATTAACATCGAAGTTCGCCATCATGTTACAAAACAAGCCATGGCTCACATCAGAGACCAAGTGCCATCTACAGAAATAGAAGTTAAATATATTAATCAACTAAAGCCACAGTACAAAAAAGCAGAGGTAAAAGCTCTAATCATGCAGAGATTGCTATATTTCACATAACGGGAGTAATTAGCGCACGCATAAATGGAGGAACAGGTGGTTGCACAAACATGCCAAAATCAGATTTCTCAAAGTAATTCAATTACATTTATGTTTAAACGACCAGAAACAATTCTTAGTACGAATGCTTACTTTGCAGACGTATTTGGATCATCTGTTGCTCCTTTATCTAACGCGCAAAATTCTCCTATACTTATGTCGCGCGGCTGTAATGTTTCTAATCTTAATAATAACGCATTAAATGGCACAGACATTCAAACTGGGTCGGTGGTGTGCGTAGCTAACTCAGCTAAGATTGTTTCAGCGTCTATTTTT
>JRUX01000494.1:0-83892 GCA_001407235.2 Kudoa iwatai | reverse complement strand
AAGAATTCAAAAAATTAGTTATGATGTGCGCACGCAACAAAACACGCAGAATACATTTGATGTTTTTGGCAGATGTTGTAGGTGCAGAAGTAGAATTAAAAGCTTTAAATGAAGAATCATTATCTGAAATTGTAAATTATAGTGATAAAAATATTAATTCAAATGTAAAGAAAGATAAAAATGGTTTATCAACAGATGGTGGTTTTAAAAAAAAATTGTTATTTATTTAACTGTGAATAATTTTAGCTGAAATTTTAGGAAACAAGTGTTACATTGATCTTTGTGATTATGATGTTATATCAAAATTAGCAGAGTAATAATATAACATATATTTTAAATTAATGTTGATAAATAACTATTATATACTGTATCATAGTACACCTATTGATGTAGTTAATTCTGAAAAAATAAATATGGTTTTTTGCTCATTTCCAGTATGAAAATACCTAATAAAATGTAATATATATATATAAGTAATATTTTTTCTATTTTAGGATTGTAATAAAACCTTTAAAAATAGTTCATCATTGCGTAAGCATATGCTTATACATGGAAAAAGACAATTTATATGCATAGAATGTGGAAAAGTAAGATTTTGCATATATTGCATTTATCTATATATAATATATTAGTCATTTTTGGAAAATTCGAAACTGAAAAGACACAAAATGGTACATACCGGTGAGAAACCATACAAAGTAATGTCGCTAAATAATTTTAATTTAGTAAGTAAAATGAATTTATCTAGTGCCATTTTGATGGTTGTGGTAAACGTTTTTCATTAGATTTCAATCTAAAAACTCATTTACGCATTCATACCGAAGATAAACCGTTTATTTGTCATTTGAGTGGTTGTAATAAAAAATTCTCACAAGCTGCTAACCTTAAAACTCATCTCAAATCACACAAATAATTGTAGTATTTTTATTGTTTTATCATTATTTAATTGTAATTGATAGTGCTACCTGAATTAATTAAAAAAAAGAGTGTTTATCTTAATATGTTCTTAAAAATAAAGATTAAATTTCACTAATATTTACACAAAAGTAGTATTACATATGGTGGTAAAACTCTATAACACAAATAGTTGATTAATTTAATTTTTAATTTTAACTGATATTATGAAAAAATTAAAGGTTTGATTATTTTTTTCCATTGTATATCCCAACACTGATCATTTTTTTGCTGTGACACAATGTTTAGTCTTATTCGATCTAAACATGGTGAGGTTCCATGAGAAAAGTTTTTTAGTATTTTCTAAATTATTAAATTTAAAATATTTGAATACAATTTTAGTTACAAGTAAACAAGTATTTAACTCTGTAAAACTATCAAAAATTAAACCATTCTGATCATCAATCAGTCTTTCTCTTAAACTAACCATACAACAGTTCAATAATACATACATATTTTACCACATAGTTACCAATTGAAATTAACCGCGCAAACAGGTAGACCTGAACCAAACATATCAACAATCTTAAAATTAAACAAAAATATATAACAATAAAAATGAATAATAATAAGTAGTTACCTTCATGGGGAAGTCAATCCCAGATGATGATTCATGCAATGATATCCCTAATGTAGCCAATCCTAAATGAATATTAGTTTTTATTATAATTTATTTTAATGAAGAATTGCTTTAAGACTTAAAGAAAAATAATAAGAAAATTAATGATTTATATTGAATTGATTTGTTGTAAAGTTTTATCTAGTTTAGTTATGTTAATTAAAGCTGCTATAATGATTTTTTTGATAAATTAATGTATTTTTAGAAATGATATTTTATAAAATTGAGTTAAGATATTAAATTAAATTAGATTGATAGGTATATAATTTTTTCTTTAAATTCATGCGCCACAATAACTACTAGATTAAACTAACTTAAAAGATTGGCGTAATCGGCATACGATAACCAACAAGTATCAATTTTAACTTTTGAAAATTTGCATTTTTGGATTCTATTTACATAATAACTTTTAAGAGGTCCTTTACCTATTAAAGGATTATTTAATTTTTTTGTATCTAAACAAGTTAAAAAATGTATACCAGTTACTATACAATGAATATATGGATACGAAGTTTTACCAACACAGTGATTATCATATACTATATACATAATTTTTAAATTAAATCATATTAAGTTTATAGTAACATGATAATCCTTTTAAAAGCGTTTCAAAATTTTCATCCTCTAAATATATGAGAAATAGTATTAGGTATAAAATGATATAGCTCTAAATTGTAATTATTATCAACCAGTCCAACTTGTACTGCTGATAAGAATGGCAGTATTTGATAGTAACATTTCACTAAAAAAATATCAGCTTAGAAAGTACCATATACATTAACATACTTTGGATATATTGCTATATTATATTTATTGTATAATTCAACTAAATTCTTTCTATTATTTACAAAAATTAATCATAAAAATTGAATATTACATCATATTTAGATTTGATATTGCTAATAAATGGCTTGAATATTGGTGCAGGATAGTCTGGGAATACAACAATACTATATATTTTATAATTAAAAAAATTATATACAAAATTATGCTAAAAAGCTATATTATTATTTTAATGGATAGAATTCAATTTTTAAATCATACTTTTTTTCTATAAAGCCGTATTTTTCTATAAGATCAAGTTTCATTCCTTCAGTAACTGTAAGATTTTTATGAGAGAACTTTCCTAAGCTCATTTCCAATCTTATATATATTAGTAATTTTAATGTCAATATATTTAAAAATATCTTACAATTTATAAAGTTGAGTAATTAATGATTTTTTAGCTTTTATTTTTAATGCTATAATAGAATGGCCATAATTATGCCAGTCAATAATCATTTTAGTTTGTTTTCCAAATAGAATACAATACAATATACAGATAGGAATAGTTGGAATTGATGGTGGATTCTATTTATTATTTAAAAAACAGAATATTAAATTTCTATCAATTGATTTACTTGTATTAATAAAACATTTATCTTTCTAGATAAAAAAAGATACCAAAAGAGTACAATAGATTGTAATATAGCCTTAACTACAAATTGGAAACATTGTGGCATCTCTAGTAATAGAAAATTAACATCCAATAAATAAATAATATACAATTTTAAACAGTAAATACTTGATAAAAGATATTCTGAATTGTAAAGAATATGAAAATAAATATTTTGATTATTAGTATCATATCTATTTTTTAAAAAAATAGGATCTAAATTATAGTACACCAACAACATTACAACTGTGTAAATATTAAATTAAAATATTTACCACTATTATAACAAAATACATCAATTATTAAATTGTCATCTATCTTTAACAATGAGTCGATATGATATAACATACGAGGACTCCGTTCAATTTCTCCCAAAACAATTACTCCAATATTTAATTTTTTACTTTGAGTACAATTTTTTTTTAATTTTTGACGAATAACTTTACCTAAAATTACCACGATCACTATTATAAAAATAGTTGTCAACAAGAACATCTTGAACCTTCGACTATATACGAGATAATTCGTTATATTACGGTAAAACATAAAACGTTATATCATTTGCTTGTATTACCCAAGAATTCAACAACAACAAAAAATGCCACCAAAAACTCGTAATCATTTTATTAACTATTTAGTATATATAATAAATTTTAGATCGTAAAAGAGATGATAAACAGTTGCTAGCAGAAAGTGAGCCATTAGTCAATATTAAAATAGAACCAATTGCAGTTGATGATATTGAATATGTTAAATTGATATCATATGATGGATTTGAATTTATAGTAAGAAAAGATTATGCATTGTCATCTAATACAATATGTACAATGTTGGAAGCACAAAGTATATAGTGTAGATTGCATTACAATTATTTGAAAAAATATACATGATTTTTTTATATGGTATAGGTTTTTTGCAAGGTGATACTAATGTTATTGAATTTCTTGAGATTAGAGGAGAAATACTTGAAAAGGTTTGCCACTATTTATCATATAGGAAAGCATACCATGATTCAAATGATGATATTCCACAATTTCCGATAGAGAATGATATTGCTGTTGAATTGTTGATTGCTGCAAATTTTCTTGACTGTTAAAACTTGATATAAATCAAAATTTTGTATCCTTTCTATCATATTCTGTAGTCATTTTTCAAAAAATATTTCATATAAACACATTGATAGGTATTATTCTTATTATTATTATATGCTTTTGCTATATAAACATCATTTTTTTCTTAAATTAAAGCCTATTTTTAGATGTTTTATTCAGTAAATTGGTAATTTAGGGGGGTAAATCTTATAAAATATTATTTTTTTTCTTTGTAGAATAAATCAAATGGTATATCAATAGTTGGGCTAACTATCAATCCTAGTTTAACCTTGTATTAATTGCTATATTTGAATACTTTAAATGAAAATGTTATTAAGATGGAACTATAAAGATGGTTTTTTATTTGTTACTTAATCTAAATGTGATAAAAATATTAATAAGAATAATTTTGTATATATTACATCTTTTATATTCGTCCCTATACTAATATTTATGCAGATTTTTACTAAAACAATTTTTTATGAAAAGTACTAAATGATCATAATAAAATAATACACGATTTTATAATGTTTTTTAGGGATAAAGAAGTTATTTGTATAAAATCAGCTTTTTAATTGTAATAACTTTAAAAAATTTATCAAAAAAACCCCATTATAATAATCTTATATAATATCTATGGTGTATTAGCCATTTATTTTTGTAAATATAACTGTTAAAAGTTATTCTTCATTAAAATAAGCTATCATTTTTTTTACACTGTACTAATTTGCTACTTAACGTTATTATTTTGTCATTTCTAACATTTTCTGATGATTTAAACAGATTTTTAATTAAAATTAAGTGTTAATTTTATGACCCTCTGTAATTAATTTGATACCATCAATATATTCGAAATAAATGTTATCACTTCAGTATGAAATATTTATTTTATTTGTAATCATAACAAAATTCGCAATATTTGAGAATTTTTTGTGAAATATTTTAATAAATGTGCTTCATAAAATATAAGCAATCTTATTTCAATAATTAACTAGCATTATTTATCATTTATTTTATCTTAAATAATATAATATTAAGGTTTTTCTATGTGACATAGTGTTGATGCCTTTTTTTAGAAATGTTCCGTTGCCATAGTTACTTTCTAAAAACTGGTTTAGATCATTATGATAATTCTATTTTTAATTGTAAATTTATGTACATTTTATGAGTTAATAAAATTAGTAGATAATTTTTTATGAAAATAAATATGTTATTTATTATTAAATTTGATGAGAAAACTAAAAATATTTTTTAGTTAATTGTTATGTAAAATAATGATTCTATTGTTGATAAATTAATTGCTACAATAAAACAATAAATTGTCTATTAAAATAAAAAATACATGAGCCAAAAGAGAATAACATGAGTTATTTGACGAAAGTACAACAAGTGTTTTTTTATTAAATTAATTTTAATAAATATAGTATATTAATTATGAAATAGCTGATTTTTAAGACAAAATCTGAAAATATTAATATCATCGGTAGATTCTATAGGAAAATAACAAAATTCCATCTATAATAAATAAAGATGTTATATTGACAACAATAGAAACATTTACGTCATGACATAATTGTTCCAAAGTAGTATCATTTCCTAGAAAAATAACATTTTTTTTATTAAATCTTTTAATAATGGATATTAATGCTGATTTGAGATCTATTTATTTAATATTTATTTATAAATCTTATTTATTGTAATATAACATACCATTGTTAGTAAATGAAAATATATTTTCTATAGGGAAATATGGTCCATAATCATTTAATATAAGATAAGACATTATAATACACAATGAACTATTAGTAACTATAAAGTTATGCATATCATTTTGCCTACTGATATATTCAATGCATGATTTAGCTTCTATTAATAGATCCATATTGTGTATTGATTGAACAAGTGTATGTTTTGTATCGTTAGTAATATTATTAAAATGTAGATTTTTCTTATGACAATCTATATGTAAATATTTTATAAATGATTTTTAAATCATAATATTATCTTTATATACATATTTATTTTACTACCTAATATTGCCTTGTTATAGATATTAATGTTGTATTTCATTTTATCGAATAAAGTTTTACAATCATTTTTACTGTTTGATATTGATCTATAATTTATTTAAATAATATATATATATGTATATCTATTTATTCTTATGGATATACTCAGATAAAACAATTGAACAAACAAGTGCATTGGATAAGTTACCTGCTTTTCTATTCTAAATAAATAATTATACAAATAAAGCTAACAAATATTTACATGAAATTCATCTAAAAATAAATGACTTTTAGCATATTCCATTACATTAGGATTAATCTATAAAATATATAGTCTATTTAATAGTAACTAACTATAATACATTTTCATAAATTGAATCATTTTCAGAGATAGCAATATACCAAACAAATAACGTCTATTTTAATTTGTAATTCATATATTTTATTTACATATAAAAAATTACTTCATTGTCTAAATTTCCTTTAAGAATTGATTTTTGGGATAATGATAAATTTACTGTTTCATTATGGTCACTATTTGAAAAATTATTACTTAGTAAATTAGGATCATATCGGTTAACAATGTGATTGTTGTTTGCTAATAGGTTATAGTTATCATTTGATGAACTTTCAGTGTTTATTAATGGTGTAAATAGAGTTTCCAATGTATTAATGTTATTTAGATAATAGTCATTTTTTGGGGGTAAATTCAAATTTATATTAGATTTTTTTTCATTACAACTATTTTCATACACTAAATTTCCATCAAATATACCATTGACAGGGTTACTTTTAAAATTGAATGGTTGTTGTAATATTGGTTCTATTATCAAATTTTGATCTAATTCATTTAATGAAATACTGTGGTTTGATCGATTTGAAGAAGAAATATCATATTTATTATTTTCATTAATATTTTTGTTATATATTGTTGAATATAAATTTTGATGATTTATTATTGACTCAGAATTATCAATTGCTTTAATTGATTGTAATGGAGGACAATTTATTGACAACATATTGGTATTATTATTATTATTGAAAATTTGATTATCATGATAATTCTGGTATATTCTCTCATTATTTTGATAATTAGAATAACTATATAAATTTTAATTATTTAATTAACAAATAAAATATTTATTGTACATGTAATTATGCGTGTTTGGATTACAGGTTGAAAATGAATCACAACTATCTTGACAATAACTTTGATATCCATCTAAAATTGTAGACTTATCCACTATTATACTATTATCAGTTTGAAGGTTATTTTTTCTATAGTTTTGATCATCATAGATATTAAATTGATTATAATTAATGTAATTGTTATTAAACTGTTGGCAATTTGTCGGATAATTGTTTTTAATTATAGGATGAAACCACATATTCATATGTTTCTCTTCCCCTCGCTTAATTTTACAATCTTGATCATAATTAAAAAGGTTTGAGATATTATCATCTAATAAATTATAAAAATAAATATAGAATATAATAAAATTACACATGGATACAAAATTAACAGATAAAAATGTAAAACACTCCAACTAAATATATTTCATCCAATTAATATTAATTAATATTCATTCAAGTGTGGAAATCTATCATGTGACCACAATATTTCAAATAATTTTTGTTACATGTATACTTTCATATACATTATATAATTTTATTATTTGCTACATTGTATATTCATATTTTAAATATAAAATATTATATAACACTGTATAACTTTTTGTATTATGTTAAAAGAAATTCAACAAATGAATGCTTCATTGACTAGACAAGTCATTAAGATATATCCGAGTAATAAGATCCATGTAATATTGCTATATCATATATGTTCATATATTTTAGGTTTTCTGTCATTGATTCATCAATAAAAAGATATTCATCAGTAAGTATTTTTATAAATAGTTATTTTTAGTTCAATATTTGATTTTTTTCTTTAAAAAATAGATGAAAAATAAGGTTATTTTATCAGGTTTGTATAATATATTATTGCTTCATGAATATCCTATACAGATGGTATTAAAAAGCACATTAACATTATTTTATATGATTCAATAACAACAATATATCATTCAAGTATTATATTTCAAATTTTTTATATAAATAACATTTTTAAGATATTTTATAATTAAATAGTTACATTTTAAAATAATATTTTATGTTTTAAATTTAATAAACTATCAAAAAGTTTATTATTTTGTTAAAATTTACTAAAAATAATGATATAATTATAATTTATCCATTAAAATGACATTAATTTTATAAATATTACTCATATAATTTAGATGTTCAAATTCAAAAAATGGATCAATTATATTTTGACAATGAACTCATCACAATATTATCAAACATAAAGATCAATATAAAACAAATAGTATACATATCAATAATTATTGGTTAAGTGTAAAGTATTTTAATTAAAATTTGTATAATACATTTATTTAAATAAATGAATATATATAGTTGAATAATTGAAATTTTAACAATCTTAATTTTTTGTATTACTATAACATTTTAACATACACTTAGTGACTTTTTTTATTTATATGGATTAAACATGAATTTTTTTTATACTAATTTTGTATATTAAAAATTGATTCAACATAACTTTTTATTTATTTTATAATTATTAGATTTTTTAGATTCAAATAAATACCTACTTTTTTTATAATTATGTAATCTAGTATTTTTATATATAGTATTTATAATAATAAAATATTAAAATAATTTTTTAAACATATTACTTAATAAACTGGATTTTCAGCATATTATTAGCTAAGATGTCGAGAACGAGAGTGCAAAGATTCTTTGAATGAGGATTGATTATTTTAGATCATCGCATACTACGAAATGTTCTGGTATTAAATCAAAAGTATCACCTTATCTTTTTATATTAATAACTAAATGATTATATAACATTTACCATTAGTAAAGAATAGAAGCAAACCCTAAACATTTTTATTGAAAAACGATTTTCAGATTGTTAAATTTGAATCAATTAATGTATTACTTGTCACAATGTAATAATGAGTTACCTTACTCTTACAAAACCTGTAAATATTTTCAAAGTGATGAAATTTAAAAAAAAAATGTATTTGATTTTTAAAGCCCAACAAAAGACATTAACTTTACAAAATTAATTGCAACAAGATATAGAGTAATATGATAGTGATTATTGTCCAGGATGGGGTTTCTAGTGTGTTTTTGCTTTATAAAATCATATAATCTATTATTTTGTCAGAGTTTATTTCCAATATGTAAAATTTTAAGATGGCTTAGATTTCAGGATTTCATAACTCAATTTTTTTTGTCTATAATCTCAATAATTCCAAATAGATGATTGATTAAATATGGGTTAAACTTGGATCATATCAGCTTTGAGGCAAGTAATCAAGAACATCTAATATATGATATTGGCCAGATGGTGTACAACAGTGGATCAAAATAACAGCAATATGGATTTGAGTTTACATCAAAAATTTGGTAGATCACTTCTTATCGGGTCTCCTAATCTCAGTCCTAATTTTTTTGTATATAAGGTGGAACTTTTGACGCAAAATTTCAAGTTTTGAAGTTCAAAATAGTTAAAATAGTTCATCATCGCTCTAATCATCGCAGCACCATCGTAGAGTGATTTAATTTTTTGTGATAGTGTGGTAGGTTATCCCATTAAATATCCTCTTTTTATGATGACTATTACCTAAAACCATATTCTGAATCACCATTGAATTAGCGTAGGAAGCTCTATATAATGACGTAAGCTCTACTTATACAATAAAGTTGTGTTCCTGTGACCAGACGTTTATAAGCACTCAAGATCTTTACGTTAGCTAGAATTAACTCCCTTCGAGAGAAGAGTTATGATATGCCAGAGATTATTTGAATCTCCATAGCTTTATTACTTGAATTAGGATGAAGAATACAGACACTAGAAGCAGTGGAATGTCCAAGAATATACTCAAAACCATAGCCATACAACTCTGAGCTTTTTTTTGTTTACAAAATCAAATCCCCAACTTAATTTGTTAGGTTTTAAAATTCAGATTAGTGAGGTCGGCTTCATAAACGCTTTAGGTATTACAGCACTACCTTAAGATGACTTACCTTGATGTAGTAGTGTGGGAATTTAACCCTCTAAACATCCTTGTTTCAGAGTGGCAATATTCTCAACCATATACGTCTATCAACCTTAGATAATTCTTGGAAACTGGGCACATACGGGAGTTCAATCCAAGAATACAAAAAGTTTTCTTTCATGTACCCTGATTTTTTTAAGCGCCTGAGTCCTTCCTATCCGTTAGAAGTCTTCCACTGCAAGCAGAGTTATGGCAGGCCATAATCAGCTGCGATTACCACAATGTTCATACTTGAATTTAGATTGAGAATACAATAACTCTAGAGGCAGTAGGCTGACTGAAGCGAAATTCAAACCCTAAGCCATGCGACTGTGAGTCCAGTCATCTACCCTGAATGCCATATGTCCAACACGTTCAATCCTAATTCAAGTAGAAATATTGTGTTTATAGTGGATATATAAAGCATGTTGTAGCTCTTCATGCATTTTGAGTGAACTCTAATCAAACAACAACTCTTGGGCGCTTTTAAACTTTATACTTCAGGAACAAATTATATGAAATATTTTATAGAATCGTCTCCTACATAAGATATTCTCTTAGACATGATCTAGGCTGGGCTAGGATATGGCTAGGGTAGTAGTTGATCAGAAACAAGGATGTTTATAGGTTTTAATTTTTATTCTAATTTATGAAATTAAATCAATCTTGATATGATACTGCGATACGTGAGCTTTACGCAAAAAATTTATTAGCAAAAGCATCAAGTTCTAACAGTCGCTACAAGAGTTTAAATTTGTAAAAATAAGTAAATATTATCTAACATACCTTTATTTTTAGCCTTTAGTATATAAATATTACTGAAAGACCTTTTATTAAGTCTCAATCTATTTATATATATATATATATATATATATAACTAGTTTAATATAAGTGGCATATTTTCATTATAATATGCATTAATTATATTTTTAGCATAACTCAAATAAGGATAAAATTACAATTACAGTTCAGATTTATTAATAAATACTTTCAAATGATTAAAATTTTTATAGATAAAGGACATTCATAAGGTATACTAAATTATAAAATTACTTTCTTATAATTAAACTTAGTAAATATAGTAAAGATATTTTAATTATTCCATTAATTTAAATATTTAACTACTTTCATCAAAAATTAAATAAAAAAATAGGCCAATTAGATATTTCTATAAATAATTTTTATAGTTTAAAAAGAATATAGTAAACATAAACAAATGTTGCTTTTAATATTTATAGACCAAATTTGTTTATATACAAAAAGTAAAATATATTATTTTAAAGTGACTAAATTTTTATTAAAAAACTATTAATATTTTGAATATGCATTTGATTTTTTTAAATTATCAATTCATACAATTACTTATAGCATCATAGTATTGCTTAATTTTGTTAATTTATATTTATTTATATGGTACAAAGTCTTATTATATATATATTTTTTACTTTAAAACTTAAAAATTCTAAATAAAAGTGTATAATATATGAATACTTAAGGTTTATCTAAGCTTTTGAGTGCATACAAATTATAATAAATTTTATTCTTTAATTATAAAACAACAATAAAAATTAATAGAATTACATTTAAATTAAATAAATTTGAATAAAAATATAATATAATGATAAAGAATAAGATAATGTAAAAAATTCAATTATTTTTTGTATCTGCATGCTGTCTTTTGTTCTTTTTTATCATAATTATAGTGTGATTTATCAATAAACTATAACATATCCATTATTCTTAATAGAGTTTGTGTAGGATGTAAAATTTAAAGCCAATATTAACACATTATTTTTAGTAATAAATGAGTTACATTTAAACTAATAAAATATTACGTAATATTTAATTTTATTGAAGTTCATCTTACTTTAAATCAATGAAATATATACATATAAAATACTCTACTATTTTAAAGAAAATAGTTATTTTTATTTAACTTTTATAAATCGCATTATTAAATTATTCGCTTTAAAATTAAACTTATTGATTAAAAATATTTTTTTGAATTCTATTTACTAATTTATAATGTTAATATTACTTGTTATGTAGTTTTTATATCAAAGATTCTCTATATTATGTAGTGTTTATTTATCATACAATCACAGTGAGAAAATAGCTCCACCATGCAGTTTTAATTTTCATTCCATAAAACCCTCCTTTAATTTATATTTTGATTATTTACTAACTATTACAATTTTTTGATCTAAAGTTATAGTTAATTACTATAGTCTATTATATTTTGATATAAACAAGTATCATGAGAAATTAAAATTATAAAAACAATACTCATTTTTTTTATTTTATGACTAATTTTATATTAATAGTTTTATGTGATAGACATGTTTTATTTTTTTTTATTACACATAAAGGAAAAGATAATATACATTGTAATTCAACGTTCTTTTCTGATATTTTAATTTCATACACTATTATTGTTGTTTACTCTTTTATGTTACATGAATTTTTATTTTTTGACAACTTCACAATGTTATTTAGTTCTATTACTCATTTTTAAGTGTAAATGATTTTAAAACATATTTTACTAACTATATGTAAAATATATCATCATAAGTTTTTTTATCGCTATTTGAAAATTATTTAATTCATGATGGGTAATAATAATCATTTAGTTACATTATCATATTAAGAATGCAATCATATAGATAATTTATTGATTTTATGTTCTCTAGCATTATAAATTTTTACATTAGTATTTGAAACATAAAACATTTTTATTAAAATTCAAAAATTTACTCTAAAATAATGAAATTTATACTTTGATAATTGATAAATTTTTTTAATATTGGAAATTATGTTCTAGTAATACTGAGTTTTATCAAAAACAAAGTATATTCTAATTATTCACTTAAAACTAACTATACTCTTAAAATAATAGTTTTAAAGATATCATAAATTATTATGTTTTATGATATAGTAAACCTAAACTAAACATTATCTATTGATTTTCATTTACAGAATTGTCATAGTCATTATTTGGCTGTTTTAAAACAATTATCTATAAATTATAAAAAAATATTTTTTTTGGCGTATAGTTATTCATTATAAAAAATACTAAATGCACATGGTTTTCATAGTAATATAGTAAAAGTGTAATAAGTTAATACGAGAGTATACAATTTACTTTTCAACCTAATCATAATAATAAGTATCATATTTATGTGATAACATACCTATACTCAACATATACTCTAATTTTTAACTAACTAAATAGATTTTATATTACAATATTACATGAAAGACTAGAATATTAAATTTTTATTTTAAAATAATTAGTTTTTTAATTTTTATGTTTTTTTTACTTTTTAAAAATTATATAAAATATTCTTAAACTAGTAAAACTTTTATTATTTTTTAATGTTGCATATGTAACCTCTAGATTACATATTTATTACTTAATCACTCTAATTTAATATAGAAATCATGATTGTAATAAATAACTACATTCCATTATAAAAATAATAAATTTTTACTTTTTAAAGTATAAAAAATTTGTTATACCTATATCTTACAGTTACTATAGAGAATAAGAATAATAAGATTAATCTATTAACTACTTAACATGATTTCCTTCTCGTAATAAATTCCATACATTTTTTTTAGGAATATACTAAAAATATATCTTATAATATAAGAAAATATATTCTTTTGATATATATTAAAATATTTGTTAAGTTTTTATTTACAAAATTCAATTATTACCAGTTGAATCATAATAGACTATTATTTAAATATAATTATGCATTTTTTCAAAAAAAATTTATATTTAACTAATGTGAGACAATCTTATTATAGATTAATATTATTTTAGTTTTACTATACATTCACTATCACAATCTATAGCTAATTTTCTTCCATTTTTAAATAGAAATATCTATTGGTAGTATTAATGATTTAATTCTTGATTTTTTATTTTCATTAAGTTAAAAAGTGTGAAAATAAAAATAAATTTAATATATATTTAAAAATTTAGGATGATTAAAATAGTGAATAATTTTCTAGAATTCTTAGATACTGATTTATATGTTGGGTTACTTTACAACACCCATTCAAATGCTTACAGATCAAACTATTGTAATTTAGTAAGAAAAATTTGTGTGGTAAATGATTAGACTTTTATGCAACAAATAGAAATTTATTGATAATAATACAGAAAGTAAAAACATATTTAGGTTTTTTTCACTTAATGAAATAAAATAATTAAAGTTCTATCATTATATTGATTAGAATAATAATTAAATAAATTTTAAGTTATTATGAACTTTTTATAAAAATATTGTATTAAAATATTTAACAAGAATCTATTAAATGAAACTAATATTAGCATATTATATTTGTAGAAATAGATTTAATTTCTTTATCCACAGAAAAAATTATGATTAAAATATTTATCATGTTTTTGTATAAAATGCCATCTAAATTCAACTGTATTTTTTCATAAATTATCATCATCATTATTTTAGGTGAATCTTTTTTACAAAAACCAAATACAATAATAAGAATAATACAAATACAATGATCGATGACAATGCGGCAATCAAAATAATAGCGGAATATTTATTGGTTTGGCTTGGATTAAGTGGCTTTCCATTAATATTCTTCTCATAAAATATATTATACTTTTTTTCTTCTTGTTCACTAATTAAAAATATTTTTAAAAATTTTTCAATTATTTATTTACTTTTCACTGTTCATCATACTAGAATATGGCCTAATTTGTATTATTCGTGGATCATTCATCACATTAAAAGCATTGAATATATGAAGTAAACTTTATATCATTTAGATAAAATTAAAAAATCTTATTTACTCGTTATGTGCATTAATTCTAGTATTAAAACTTTTAAAAATTTGACTATCAAATATAGCATAGTAGACAAACAACTCCAAGCAAAAAGATTTGTACAATTCACTCTATAGAATTAGAACGTAAAATTATTAACATAAAAGTATCAACACATGCTCATACTTCTATTCTCATAAATTGATCTTTTGTAATATTACATTCTTTTTCTATATTATTATAAATTAATTTCAAAAATTCTTCATTAGAATAATTTTGAAATGAAAAGTATTGGTTTAAAAACTATAATTTTAAAATTATTATATAATTATAATGTTAATGATACTTTAATTGTAGTTGTATTAGTAGGTAGAGAGAACGTATGCGTTAATAAGTGAAAATTGGATTGGGTTCTATTATTACATGACAAGCGACTGGTAAGAATTTTTTTTATAGTTGAAATGCATTTTTTAAAATTATATTTTCCGATCATCTTAATATCATCAACTATCAATGTACTATAATCACAAAATGTTAAAAAATTTTGATATTTCGATTGCCAAACAAAATTATTGGCTAGACAGGGATGAATGATTTTTTTATTCCTCTTGTAGTTTTGTATATATTTCTTGTTAAAAATTTATCAACTGTAAATAAAACATTATGCTATACTTTGTACAGATATCGATTCATTAATATATCAATTTGAAAAGGAGTTGCACACACGAAATAATTGGAAAATATATTGTATTTACGATTTGAAAAATTTATGTAAGATAAAAAATTTTTATCGTAATCATTTGGATTATCAACTTTAAAGCCAATTTGAAATTCATCGTAAAAAATTCTAACCAGAACTTCAGAGTTTATTGACTATAACAATTAAACATAGTTATTTTTAAAAAACATGATATAAAAATTTTTTCATTACTTTGTAATAAATAAAATTATTATTATTAAGAAAAATTTGTAAAGCTTCAGATCTTTCATCATTAGCAACAAGAAAATCTTGTTGTTTCGACGATTTTTGGAATTGATTGAATAACTTGTTATCAATTAAGTGCATTTGATCCATATTCGCTCTATTTTAACAATAAAACACATACATATAAATATTTATATATATTATATATCTTCTAATGAATATCACTTACAAGTAATTAAACCTTGTTGAATAAATTACTCTTGTATAAATTTCTGAATCCTTCACATTTTTTGAGTAACAATAAATTTTAAAATGTTCGATGCACAGTAGAACCATTTCTAAATATATATATTATAAAAATCTTAAAAATGAAGCATATATATATTTTGATAATAATAATAATAGTCCACTAAAATTTAATATGAATAAATATTTATGTTACGCATTTTTCATTTTACCTTTACATGGATGTATTTGGTAACTTAGGAGCATTATATCTCTGCTATTGTTTGCAAATCTCTGTATTATTGTGTAGCAAGAAAAGTAGACGATATTTACATCACGATATATATACATTCCGCCCTAGGACATTTTATTATTCAGTAATAAATTATTCATTATTACTAATACACGCTTTGGATATATTGTTGTTGATATTTTGTTACATATGATAACAAAAACTATTATTAACGCTAATATTAACTTCTTCATTCCTTCTTTTAATATAAAAATAGTGAAAAAAATTATTAAAAAAACATTACTGTAATAGAATCAATATGTTTAAGTATGCTATAGGTTAATATAAACAATAAAATTGACTTACGTTTTCCCTTGATTATATTATTATCGTTAAAATACAAAATTAATCTATTAAAATAATACACCAATAATAAGTAATGTATTGAAGTTTTTAATACTATTTATATTTTATCTATTTATAAATAATTATTAAGTTATCACAAATGTTGTTATACTGAACTAATCATAATTTAAATAATTATTATTATATCACTTGATTATTTTTGATTTTTTAAATAAACATATTTATATGAATTTAAAAGTCCAAATATATTTTTTTAAAGTTTTTTACATTAGTAGCTATTTGAGGATTATCATTAATTCATAACATTTATAGTCAAATCTTCTTAATTTAGTATAAATAACTGTTTAGTCTTTAACCATATTACACTAAAAATTTAAAAAGATTCATTTTTTATTTTTTCTTCTAATTTTTAGATATTTAATTTACAAAAGTAATTTATTTATAATATTATTTAATTTACTACTTGCTAGAAATAAATGTTTTGATTTAATATTTATAAGTAAATTAACTATGATGAGCCAAAAATTTATAGAGCTTATGCTTGATTAAAATTTACTTATCAAAAAAATGTTACTTTACAATATTATTGTCAAAAATAATTTATCTTAACTATTTTACTATAAATAAAAAGAAAAAATATTAATATAGCATAGGCTTCATTTTAAAAAATAAAAACTAAATTAGTTTTTCAGCTATTTAAATATTTTGGGTGTTTTATAATGTAATAAAAATATTTTTATAACACTTTTTGTACAAATTTTACATTTAATTCTACATCAAATTTCTTTCAAATCAATAGCTGGTATATTAATTTAATAATAATAATTTATGACGCTAATTCATTCTGATTATTTAAATTTGTTTATTTTGATCTAATTAAAAAATCAAATAAATTAAATAAAAATATTGCAGAAAACATATAATTCATTGAACAATTTTAAAATATCTACAGCCATTCATGTAAATACACTAAAAGTACTATTACTAGTACTAGACTACATGTAATAAATAAATTGTAGATTTTATACTATCTTTTTATTCTTTGAATATAATACTAATATATTTTTTTAAAATTTGTTTAATTCTAGATAAACAATTAGAGTGATATTATAGCTGTTTTTATTGCATTTATCTATCATGATATCTTTACACCTACATATAAAACAGTTTTTTTTTCTAATAAAAAACAGTCTCTATTTTTAAACAAATTAAGTTATTATGCTAAAATTTTTTTAATTTTTAATATTCATTTCATATAATACCATAATAAATAATACGTTACAAATATTTATAAATTTGATTTTTTAAAATTAAAAGACCTATTTACAGTTTTAAAAATAACTTTGTGATTAATTTAGTTTAAAAATTATCAATTTTTATTTTCTTTTGATCAGGAAAAGTAATTAAAACCTTTCTTTTTATACATTATTATACATAAAATCAAGTCAATGAAGGTGTAACAGGTATTTTATACAAAATAAGTTAAATACTAGTCACAAGAAATAATTAAATTGGAATCCAGAATTCACTAGTATAATGAATGATATTTCCTTTATTATTAAATTATTACAATAATTAAATTATATCAGTTTAATTTATAAACTAATATTTGATTCTTTTAGAAATTAGCCATCATATCAGATATGCTTATATACTTTAGTTATAACAACGATTGATACCATCTAAATTTTTAATATAATTAAGTATTATGTATAACATACATAATACATGAAATTTGTAAAATATTTTTGTTGAAATTTTAAAATGGATGTGGATTATACATTATTTAATGTTAAAAATTATCATAACGGTTTCAATTAAAATTTAAATAGATGCTTATCATGTATTGTATAAATTTAAGCAACATTTAACTTTTTATTTATTAACATTAATATATTTTACTACAGTAATATTAAAATATCTGAAAAAATATTAAATCAATTACTAAAGAATGTTTATTCATTTAAACAATAAGTAGAAAATCAAAAAAATTACCAAAAAACTGGATAATTTCTTTTAACTAAAATTTATTTACAATTACTAATAAAATAGGTTAACTTTTGTATAAAAAAGATCATAAATTCAAATACTTATAAAATAATTTATAAAGAAATAAATATTTCTAAAGTATCACTCAATTCCTTCTAGCATCATGACATTGTGTATATCTTCTAGCTATATTCTTGTATATATGTATTAAGAATTGAGTTTGCTTTCTGCTCTATTACATAGTACACTATAGATGCAATTAGT
This sequence comes from Kudoa iwatai, assembly GCA_001407235.2. Taxonomy (NCBI): domain Eukaryota; kingdom Metazoa; phylum Cnidaria; class Myxozoa; order Multivalvulida; family Kudoidae; genus Kudoa; species Kudoa iwatai. The sequence continues at coordinate 64,855 of JRUX01000494.1, read as the reverse complement.
TGTAGATCATACCTACGACCGAGGAGCATTTCATGCATTAGTCTTTATCAACATAGAATTTAGTTTTATTATTAACAATAGTCAATTTTATGAAAAAGATTGTGTTTAAGTAAAATTAAATAGTATGTCAGACTTTTATATCCTAAAATAAACATAACACAATTATATTCTAAAAAATTTGTACCAAATGATTTTTATGTTTATGTTAAATCAGTATCAGGCATATTAAATTAAAATATTTTTATATACCGCTTTCATTCGTATGTACAATAAATAATAGTAAAAATTTTATATGAGATATATAATCAACTTTATTGTTGCTTCCAAAACTTTTTAAAATATCTGTGTACATGATAATTATATTAAAAAATACAACACATCTTTTAATTTAATTTAAAAGGATTGTTAATATTAAATTTTACTAATATAACAGGGTATGAACTTTTTAATAATTAGTTCATATATAATCTTGATACTAATAGAATAAGTTAAAGCATATTTTTATTGATTCATCATTTAAAAATTTCTTAATGATTGTAAAAAATTAATAAAAAATATGAATATTTCTTGCAATTTAAATTACTAATGGGAATTTATCTATCAAAACAATTTAAAAGTACTTAATCAGTTCAGTCGGGTATCATTTAAAACAAAAAATTTAAAAAGCTATATAAAATCATTCAAAATAGTTCTAAAATTCATTGATAAAGTGATTTTAAATAAATATTTAATGGTATAATATATATATTGATGTTAAAAAAAACTTTAATGAATTTAGTTGGCATGTAATACCTTTTTTCATGCATTATATACCAAAAATATTTAGATAGATCCAATTTTGTTAAGCGGAACATAGGCATATACGTCATATAAATGATTTTTTATAGGTTAAAAGTAAAACTGTATTTTTAACATGCAAAAAAAGACTTATCATACTAAATTACTGGTTAGCTAATAAAAAAGTTAATGATAATGTATTGTTTATTGAATAGATACATTATAATAGAGTTTTATATCTTTTTTAACTTTTAAAACAAGAAATAAATGATTTTAATCAAAATAATTTTTGCTACTAATTAAATAACATAATAGCGTCAAGTTGTTCATCAATCATCAGCATTATTTTAAAATATATCTGGAATCAAATATTTTAATACCTCTAAAAACTTTTTTAAATTAAGATTCTATATACTAATAGTTCAATTTAATTTAAAGATAATAGGTTTACATCTCATGGATAGCATATCAATTGTAGGCCAGAAATTAGTATAATGGTCTGTGACTATTTTCTATATTCTAAAGAAATAGTAATTTTTATAATTATTGTAAAACATGCTAATTTTTAAAGCTGTAGTTTTAATTTTGGGCTCATAATCAAAACATATAAAATCTAAAATATATTTTTTTTTGCAATATTTGTAACAAAATTCATTATTTTACTTACTGATAAGGATTTACTCCTTATAATTCATATTTAAAATGTTTAAAAAGTAATATTCTATACAAATTTTTGATATGAATTCAAAATTATTGTGAATTTGTATATCTAAATATATCTATCAAAATATTCTTTATGTATTATCGCACTATGTTCTATACCTACTTAATTTGTTACAAACTACATAACATAATTAGTATGATTCAATTCTATTTTATTATTATCATAAGGTATTTTATACCTTTATAAAAAATTATTATAATAAAAATTGTCAATAGCTACTATTAGAGTACAATTTATGCAGCCAACAGTTTTGTGTAGTATAATTTATAAAGAAAAATGAAATTCGAGTATTTCTGATTATCCTAGATTTTTTAAAAAAATTTAGATTAAAATTATTTAAAAGAGATTATTAAAATAAAAAATAAAGTCTTTTAAAAATAATAGAATATCCTAGAGGCATACTACTTGAGACAGCAAGAAAATAAACGCTTTTAATTTTAATATTTAAATAATAATATAAAATAGAATGATTTAAATTATACATGTATGCTAAAAAAATTAAATTAACCTTGCTAAATGAGCTGATTGTAATTTTTATATAGTTTGGGGCTAAATGTTACAAAGTTAATTTAGAAAAGGGTTGACATATACTAATAATTTATTTATAAAGAAAAATGAATCGTAGTGACCTATATAACTAATTTTGTCATAAATATTATATTTTTAATTTTAAATTGAATTTATAATTGCATATAATGAACTGAGTCATTTCATTCAAGAAAAAATTTGATTCAAAAACTATACTTGATTAATCTGACGTGCATTACTAGATATATAGTTAATTGTTTACTTCCACATGTTAATTTTATATTTATTAAAGTTTTTAAGTTTTTTTAATTTTAAGTTTAAAATTAATTATTTAAATTTGTAGACTAAGAATTTTACTACCGGGTCTAAGTGTATTACAAATAATACACTCATTCCATCTATCCCTAATTTTGTATTAGTGCCTAAAATGTGGGCGTTTTAACAAATAAAAATGTTTATGTTATCATTTTTTGACCTTATAAGAAATATTAACTTATCTAAAGAGTAAAATTTGTGAATAATTTTTTTTATTTCCATATTAATCTTAGAGGAAATTATTTTTCTTATTTAAAATGTTCTGTATAAAGATAGTTTATGAAAAATAATTTTTATTCAAAAGTACAGAAATTTATTAATATGCATTATCAAAAGATCATTTAGCAGTATAATGATCTTAAATGAATTTTATATATTTTCAATAAACCTGCTAAATAAGCATTAAAAAATAAAAAATTACAATTATAAAATTGTATTTTGCTAATAGCTTAATTTTATTAAATTTAAAGTTACATTTTTATAGAAATAGAGGCTCATATACATTTTTATTCATTTGACTAGAATTTTGGATCGACATTGGAGATAGCTAATTTGTAAGCAAGTTTCAAAGCTATAGATTGATAATTGATGCTTTTTAATATCAAAAAAACAATGATTGTTGCTAGTTTTCATCTTTTTAAAATTAAATATTCAGTTCTAAATGTTAAACATATCATCTTTTTTGATATTTAAAAATAATCCATTAATAATTTCTATATAAAATGAATTCATGATGCAAGAAATTATGATTACTTTATATATGTACTTAGAAATATTTCCGCTACTGCAATAAAGTTAATAAAAAATTTTCATAAAAGGAAGTTATACACTTTAAGCTCTTATATAAGCAAAAATAAATTATTACATTATGAAATGCATGTGCGTCTCTAAACAAGTTATAACGTTTTATTCAATTATTATTTGAAGTGCAAAAAAATTCATTACAAATGAATATGATTATGCATAACGCTTATCACCTTTTATAGCACTAAAATAGTATAATAGATTTCTGTTGAATGCAAACCATAAATATGTACATTAATACTTAGTAAAGTTTGGTTACATTAAACTACTATGTCTTTACTATAAATTTTACTTCTAATTATATTAACTCAAAAATTAATTAACTCGATCTAAACCTTTAAAAATAAAAATTTCTATACAAATGTTCCATTATGAAAATGTATTTATTAAAATAGCTACTCTAATACTAAAATATAAATCTTATAAAAAATACAATAATGATAGTTTTTATTTTTCTTTTTTTAGTTAGAATTTATTTTAGCTCTTGTCAAATTGATTCAATTGTATTTGTATTTTTACCGTTGAGTGAAATAAAACGTTATGTATGATATCCATTAGCACAAGGATACAGTTGTACGCTATCAATCAAATATCAGCTAAATCAAACGTTTATATTTGTCAGAAATGATTTTGATGCGTTTTATTCACATTTATAAAAAAATATTTTATAGTTTTGATGTTTTATTGACAATCTCACGTTTATTGTCTATCTTTTAAAAATAATCGTAGTTTCTTTGCTATAATTTTAATTATTCAATTTTGACTATCTTAATGATGCTCCAATTATAAATTTAATAAAAAAATGTTTTATAACTTTTTAGTTTTAAATAGAAATAATAAAAAATTATATAGAAAGACTCTTTGAATTCAAAAAAAAATAATACTTAAATTATGAATTTAAAATTTTTGTTGATAAACTCTCCTTCCAAGTTATACAGCTAAAATAGTAGATATTCAGTAATATGGTCTAATAGTATAATTTACCTATGAAAATAGTGGTAAGGAGACATGTTGTTATAGTAGAGACTAAAAAAATTAAATATTCCTGCTTAAAAATGTATTTTTTAAAATATGTACTACTTCATAGAAAAAAAATTTTTTCTAGATTTGATTTTAATTTACATGGCTAGCATTATGACTCAAAATGATATAAACCACATTTGATATAATTTTTATTGGATTTTAACATGTAAGAATTTTTAGCTGATTTTCTTTGTTTGAAAAAATTAAAAAAAAATGTTATGAATCTTTACCATTGTTATACGACTTTATCAAGACAAACAGCAAAAACCACCTGTATTGATTAATAAGTGTGTTAGAAAAATTAACTAAACTATTATTACGCCAAGAAATATAAGCGTACTAATTAGCATAAGAAGAAAACAATTTTTAAATTTCTTCCTAAAAATCTATAAATACGTTTCAAGTGTTTATACTAAACCTTTAAAACTTATTCACATTTATTTAATTGTATAACATTAAACTGTGTAGCTTTATCAATTTTATAAATGGTTAAGCGTTTAAAAATGTTTAACAACTAGTACTATATCTATGTATTTTAAAAGTTATTATTGTATTAATAATTTTTAATAGCTTATATTTTTATTAAAATATATTAAAACAATCAATGCGTCTTTCCAAACTTAATCTTATGCATATTTTAAGATATTAGTACATTACTAAACTTTTCATAACTTTTTTTATTTTGTAAAATAATTAGTTAATAAGGTGAATTTCCTTATACTTATTTATAAATTATTGCTCATTTATAGTCCATAATTTACTTCACATTCAATATATTCATACTAAACCTATACCAGCTCATTTAAAATGTCAAATACTTTAATTAAATAATTATGCCATAGTATGTGTATGGAATTACATTAAGATACTAATGCCACTAACATGGATAATAGCATTATTTTACAATTACACCTATTAATGAATTTAATGTATTTTAATATCTATAAATAAATCATCTTGTCTACTACAGTATATATAACAAAATTAAAAAAGCCTACGTACAATAGATATGTTCATTAAATGTACATGCGATTAAATTGAGTGCATGCCAATTTGTTAGTTATGGAAAGATAGCGCCATTTTTAACATTAAAAAGTCTATAACAAAGGAAATTTAATAAAAATATTTATTTTTTGTGGCAAAAAATACTCATAAGTAATATTTTTTAGATAGAGGTACATATAAGAGAATGCTTGCGAATTATACCGAAGATATAATCGTTAACATTAATTTTCCTCAGGGACGCCTTTAGTCAATAGAAATGTTATTTTATTGTAATAAATAGGAGGTAATTATATAAACAAAATTATTTTATGATGTTAAAAATAAATATCATATTATTATAACATAAAGTTATGAGAAATAAATAATTCAGTCGGTTTTATTCAGATGCAAGGATTCAATGTTAATAAATGTAAAGCTTTAAATTTTATACATAATAGGTCCTTTTGTACATTTTATATAATTCAAATAAGCAGGCATCATTTTCAATCAACTTATAGTTAGAAAATTATCCTTTTATACTCTTACATGAAGTTATGACTAATTTAAATTTTCAACCAATAATTGAATTATGTTTCTATATTATGATTAAAACTAAATTGAGAAAAATATTAAAAAAGTAATAAGTGGCCTATGAATATTGATATTAAGATTAGGGCATGTATTGGATGTTATGCGTGAATATTATTAAGTTAAATCCATAAAAAATGTGTCATTTTTAATTTGTGAAGCATATGACAATAACATTTAGAGCCATATTCAAAATGTTTTATTGTGCTTTTGTTCTTGACAGATCACTAGAAGCATTAAATCTATATTATTAATATGAATTTTGAACGCTCTACCACAATAGTGGATAGTTTTAGTGAATATAATTTATTTAGATACTTATAATTATATTAGAAAATAGTCATATACTAAGAAAATTAAATTTATCTAAATAGAAATTATTTGATTTATAGCTAGTCAATAGAAAACTTTTGGCTTCACTTCAAAAAGTTTATTAGAAACACAACCATTGAAATACTATATAGGTAAAAGTATAGTATGGAAAACTTTTTAAAACGTGTTTGATAGTTTTATTTTTAAATAGCTTTGTAATTAAGAATTTTGTATATCACAAATATACTGTGGCAAAACATACTTAAAGGCTATATTATGTTGATCTGCCTAGTTCATATTTGTTCTTCATTTACTTATTTTAAAAAAGATATTAATCAAATTTTTAAAAAAGAAATAAATCTTTACATAAAATATTGATTTTTAAAATTTACAATTCTATGATTAAAAGAGTAACTGCAGTAGTAACAGTTGCATGAACAGATTGATAAAGGGGGATGATATGCAAATTGATGTTGTATCAAAAATCTCTTTAAAAGATAATTTAATTAAAATTTTTAATTATTGCATAGTTATAGAGAGTATTTTTTGTAATTAATATCTAAATATACAATAATACACTGCCATAAAAAATTGAGCAGTAGTGACTTTTTGTATAGATAGTTTGAATGTTTTTAAACAAGAAAATTTATATCTTCCAATCTAACAATTTCATATAAATATATTCATTTATTTATCTATATCATATAAACTTGTTGATTAAACTCAAGATAGTTGTATACATAAATATACACCTACCAATCAAATAAAATTAGACAATCTAAAATCTTATAGTTTAATTATATTATTGAAAATAAATATCAAAAAAGGAAAAAGACTATCTATTTTTCTTATAACTAATTAACTGTATATTACATTTTTTTAATATATTCCAATTTTGTTCTACATTATCCTTATATAGTGAAATCCCCTATCACCATTTGTTCATTGTAGTGTGTTTAGTAGCAGCTTCGAATTTTCACTACTAGGCTGTATTGAATACATTAAATACTAGCTAGAGTCAAAAATATTATTTATGTGCAAATACTTTTAATTTAAACTAAAACAGTTATTAAATAAATATAATTATTAAGATTACTACCATTTTGCTAATTATACATTACACTTTCTTATTTAGAATGCTAAAAATAAACATTCTTTATATTTTAGTTTAAATGCAGGATTGTTATGATTAAAAGTATCATCATACAGTAATAATATGGTGCGCACGCAGAAATCAATTACATATCACCTTGTGTAATATACAAATTTTACGATATAAATTTATTCAACGTGTATTTACAGTCTAAATTTTGAATAAGATCAATTTTAGCTTGTAACATGAAATGTTTTAATAGGATTATAAGATTTATGGATTATTAGTATTTTAATTATCATTTATAACTAGATAAATATATATTAAAATTGTAAAATGAAACATTTAAATTATTTATTTCTAATACAAAAATTTATATTATTACTAAATTTACCATGTTATATATTTGAAAGACTATATAAGATGCATATAATTGGTTTAATATGGTACCAGTAACAAAAACAATCCTACTATGGTCTAATCCACATTAAAGGTATATATTTTTGATAAAAAATTTAAATTACGCTCTATAAGATTTTAAATAAGGACAATTAATCAAAAAAATATATATATTGAATCTAAAAAATAAATATTTTTATATAACAGGAATGGATTGTTAATAAAACAAATTGCAGCTAATATTATCTTGTTAATAAAGATACTAAGTTATTATAATATAAAACTATAATTTTTGAGTTATTAGTAAGAATGTTAATATAATCTTGCATAATATTTATATATAATTAAAAATTTATAGCATACAATGCCATATTTATTGCATTATGTAATAAAACCTGACAAAAATGGAAATACTTCATAACACAATATAAATGAAATATTTTTAAAAAGAAAAATAATAATATTCTTTAAACAAGAATGATAAGTTTCAAATTAAAGAATTTATCATTATATTGAAATTATATGCTATTTTATTACGACTATTTTATAATAACACTATCGTTTAAATAATACTTGTTAATCTAATAATCCTTGTAGTAAAGCCCTATAGACCAGAAGCTTTGGATAAAGGATTACTATAATAGATTACAACACAATTTTAAAAGTATTAAAAAATTTTTTAATTCACTGTAATAATCTAAAACTTTATTATCTATGATAGTCTATTATTATCAATCAATACATCATTATAAGACTAATATAACATAGAGTGAGAATGGATCTTAAATTTAATGCACAAGTTGAAACATCAAATTCTCAGTCTGATGACAAAGCCAAAGTAAAATTTACTAAAAATTAAATAAATATTTATTTTAAAATTTTATATTAAATTTAATAAATAAAAAAATCTAATAATTACATAATAGAATTTCACTGTAACTGTTAGTATTGAAGGGAAAGATAAATATGCCATAAATAGAACATTGAATGATTTTGAGAATTTACTGGCAAATGTAATTTATAATTGAATAAAAAAATAAAGATAGAATTATAGTTAAAAAAATGTAACAATGACTTCAATTCAATAAAGATACCACAAAAAAAACTATTTAAAGGATCATCAGGTACATTAAAGTACTATCAAAATTTGTTTGAATAAATTTCTTAGATCTAATAAAATCCCGTCTTAATGTTTTTAATGATATTGTACATAAAGTTATCAAATGTGAACAACTTCTTCATGAGTAAAATCATATAATTAATAATAGATGTGATTTAATTTTGTGTGAAGAGAGTATATTCATGCTTTTTTTAATTTACCCACAATCACAGATGCATCAAATAATGACGTAATTTATAGTAACAAATGTTATCATATTTTTATGACATATTTTCTATAGGATAATACAATTAATCTTGGTGAAAAACAAAATTTAAAGTTTTATAAAAAACTATTAACAATAAAAATTTTAATTATTATAGAGCGAAGCCATCAGATTTTGAATTTTTAAAGGTTATTGGTAAAGGAAGTTTTGGACAAGTTTATCTTGCAAGGCATATCCAAGAAAATAAATATTACGCTGTTAAAGTACTACTTAAGAGGTATATCATAAAAAGAAACGAAACACGACATATTATGGCTGAAAAAAGCATATTAGTTAAAAATTGTTCTCATCCATTCCTCGTGGTAAATCATGCTTTTCAATATTATTTTACAATTCTTGTATACTACTGTTAATTGCAAATTTATCATGAATAATTAGAGCTTGCATTATTCATTTCAAACAAAAGAAAAACTTTATTTTGTCCTCACATATGTAAATGGTGGTGAAGTATTTAATTACATAAATAAATATAAATATTTTTACATTAATATTACAAAAATAGTTATTTTATCATTTACAACGTGAAAAATCCTTCCCTGAATCAAGGTAAATTTGGTTAAGATTTATTTTATTTTACTTATGATTTATTTTGATATATATATCTATTTTTCATTATAAATATAAGATCATTAATGTACACTCTTACGAAGCGAACTTTTATAAATTTCATATTTTAAACATGTTTATAATATAAATTTTATTTGCTATAAAATTCTATAGTAATTTTATCAAGTATAAATTTAAGCTTAAATTGGTATTATTATTAGATTATAGATAACTATCATTTTTTAATTAAAATCTTTTTCATTTTATTGTTTTGTTTTAATCAATAGCTTTTATGTTTTTATTATTAGCTTTATATAAAATAAACAAAAATTTATATTTAAAAATTAGGGTGAAATTTTATGCAGCTGAAATCGGTCTAGCACTTAGTCATCTTCATAGTATGAACATAATATATCGCGATTTAAAACCGGAAAATATTCTTCTTGCTAGTGATGTAACTATTATACGTTTTAAATTTAACTATTGAAACTGAATTTTTTTCAAATTTGTACAAACGGCTAGGGTCATATTGTATTGACTGATTTTGGACTTGGAAAAGAAGATATTGGGGATGGTGATAAAACAACTACGTTTTGTGGTACACCTGAATATTTGGCTCCAGAAATTCTACTCAAAAAACCTTATGATAAAAATGTTGATTGGTGGTGTCTTGGCTGTGTAGTGTATGAACTACTTTTTGGGTTACCTCCTTTCTATAACAAAGACACTCAACAAATGTATAATGCTATTGTAAACAATCCGCTACAATTTAGAACTAATGTGCCCAATATCACCAGATCCATTCTTGAGGGTGTAATCATGTTAATAATTACAATTTAATTTTATTAAAATTTTAGCTTCTCTGCAAGAATTCATCAAAACGACTTGGTGGATCAGCACAAGATTTTGTAAAAATTTTCCTCAAGACTATATTTTATTCGATTATTAAGTTTAAATCATTATAAAAATCATTTAGGAAGAAATTAAAACTCATCCTTTCTTTAATAATATAAATTGGAATGATTTATTGGCTAAAAAAATTAATCCACCTTTTATCCCAAAAGTTGTATGTTAATGATTCAAATGTTTTATTTTATTTTTATTGATTCTTGATTCAGAATGGTGAAGCCGATACCAAAAATGTGGATGTCGAATTCACTAGAGAACCCATACCAGGTTATTTATTTATTTATCATTCTATATTTACACATCTATAGAATCTCTTGTAAGGAATGAACAAGATCTTAGTGTCAATAATTATGATAACGATTTTCAAGGATTTACATACGTTCCTGGAAATGAACCTCATTGACCTTTTAATATCTTTACTACGTTGGTTAGAATACGCATTTATATATAGTTCTCAATCATTCTATTTTATAGATATCAATTCTTTGTAGTCTATTTATTACTTTACAACCAATCTTATGTTTCTTTTATCAAGTATTATTTGATAAAATTTTACTTACATACAAGATAAATTAATGGCTAAAATGTCAAAAAATTTTTTTTACAAAATACACACGAATATATATATATTATTGGCTTAAATCTATTTTCAAAAATTCTTAAATTTCCATATCCATCATTTTAGATAGATATCAGTAGAGCATCTATTTGTATGATATTTTATTATAACTTTTAAATATTACATTACTAGGAAATATATCATTTAATGTGCATTTTTTTAAATTTTCTTTAATAATTATCTTATTCAATCATACTATAATATATAATTTAATCAAAAATTAATGTTACTTTTATAGCAATTTTTATATTTAATGGTACAAAATCTAACCAAATTATCATATATAAGGAAATTTATAATAGTCACCAATTTTTTAGTATAAAAACAGATATTATACTTATTATACAGATTTTGATGATAAAAAGAACTATATTTTGATAAAAATTGTGTTTATTTTATATCATGGTTTTATTGTAGTGTAATTATTTATAACTAAAATATTTCTTTTCAATTCAATACCAATTTCATTACCTATTAGAAAAAAATCAATTAAGCTAAAATTATTATTAGTAAAATAATCTATATTAATGTTCAATAATATAATATTTTATATAATTTTAATAAACTAAGTCACTAAGGATAATATGCTGAAAATTTAAACTTCTTACTCAGTGGCCTTACTATTTTATTTTACACATTATTATTTAAAATACATGATAATTACTTCCTTAAAAATGAACTAAACTCTCAATTACTTGTATAATTATATATAATGTATTATTTTTTTCTATAGAGTTTAAAAAAAATCCTAAGGAATGATATGAATTTTATTATTAAATATAAATTAATTGATAATTTTTCAGATATACATTTTTAAAATTCTAATATATTAAAATTAATGGCTTGGATTTAAAAAATATATATCACAATTTATTATAATAATTATTAAAAATATAATAAAATTCTAGTAATGAATATAAACCAATTAGTCTACTATTATTAATATTAGCAGCTAAATTTTCATTAGCTCAGCCAATCATAAATATATGACTTGATATTAATTTTAAAACTAATTTATGTCATAATCTTCTGCAATAAATAAAAACCACCTAAAAACCTTTTTTTTAATGAATAGAAGTTTACTTTATTTTATTTTTTATTAATACCATAAATCTAATTTCTATGATTCTATTTAACAGTATAGACATTAAATTTTTCTCATATATTTAATACATACATAGAAGTTGTATTGATAAGTTTAAATTTTTTATATAATTTTGTTATATCTAGTGGGTTTTATTATTCTACAAATATTAATAATCGCACACGAATAAATAAAATTTTTAAAAGTTAAAACATGTAAAAATATAAAATTTAGTTTATTTATAATTATTATTAGTATATATAAATTGTTATTAAAAATTTATAATAATAAAACTTTTTACAACCCGTTGATATTTTCACAGATTATGGTATTGTGACTAGTTTACTGAGACCATTAGGCTATAATATAAAGAATTATAATTTATACTGTTTTTGAGCTATAGAATTTTACACTACGTCGATATTGTTTTACTGTAGTCTTTTAGCTAATTTATTATAATTTATGGATGACATGGATAGGAATCTCCTGGTTATTAACAAGAAATTATATAATAAGTAAGTTTAAAACATTATTTAAATTTTTATCACATTTAATCCAATTAATAACCTTAAAAAAAAATAAAAATTAGTGAATCAAGTCAAAATAGTCAAGCTTGACTTAGGCATATGTTTTTGATTTAACATTATAGTAGGTAAAATGTCATTAAAAGACAAGTTATTGTTATCAAATAGTGCAAGAATTTAGTCAACAAAATTTAGAAATTAAAAATAGTTGATACAATATCTAAAAAATTCTTAAAATTTTTTAAAGGTCTTTCACATGGCATCAGACAACAAAAACCAATATTTTTTTAAAGCTTTTCTATAATAAAATATATAATGTATTAGAAATATATCCTTTAACTAGATTTATTCACACTATATGTAATTAAAATATGAAGCTTAATTTTTAGCACTCATATAAGACTTGTGATTGTATTAGACATTATAGTTCAGCCAATTAACTATTGGTGATGAACTCATCAAGCTGTAAAATTTATAAGCTTAATCAATCATCATAAATATGCAATTTTTAAACATATCATTCAATATATTTTATATATTAGAATATTTACATATGTTAATATATAGAACAGAATCTTTTTGTTCAGGACACAATCACTAAAATCTCATTACCTTGATAGCGTAAGTTACGTGGGCATATATAATTAAATTATCTAATAACACTTTTTAATTATAAATTTTAATTTGACTAATTTTTACAGATTTATTCATATATGGACCCAGGAACACTATACAGCACTCCAATCTTTCGCTGTGTCTTGCTACAATGTAAAAATTAACTAATGTAGAAAATACTAACTTTATCAGTAATGGAATTTAAAATTTAAAATATGCCATATAAGATCATACATCCAATCAACAAAGAATCTTTATCTAATATAATAATTGCTTTGGGAAAATTAATATAATAGGCGCTGTTGTAGCTTGAACCCAGTTAAAACTCTTCATCTACTAATGATTAAAAACCGCTTGAAAACGTAATCTTATTAATAGTTACGATTCTTGAGGCTTAAAATTTACTTTTTATTAATAATTATTAGTCAGTTGTGTTTTCCAGTTGATTTACATTAAAAATATGATCAATCTTCTTTAATGTCACAAGGTTATAAGGCATAATAATGTAGAAATTGGTAACCTAAAGATATTTAATCACCTTAATAGTGTAACACAATTTTATTTATCTTTTAAGACAAATATTTTGTAAAATTTCGTTTAAAATTATTGAATCCATAAACACTTTTAAGCATACAAACAAATTTTTGATAAAATTTGTTAAATTTGAATTTTGTAACACTTTGGTTAAAAGTAGAAACATTCAAGCCAAAATTATTTATGAATCTGTGAAAATTAATCTTTTATAACTAAAAATTATACTAAGAATATGTAGTCGTGATGTTTTGATGACATCACAGTTTAATAATATCTGTATTAAGATGCTAAGTTTTTGTCACATTCATTGCATTTAATTGTCTCTAAAACACAATATTGAATATTAGAGTAACATTATGCTAGCTTCGTAAATGAAAATATTGTACCATTAACTCAAAACTTAAACATATTTTTGAAAAAAATTATAGTTAAGTTGCTTATAAATATAGTAATCGATTAAAAATAATTATAAATCACTATAGATTTTATAATCTATTTTATAAAACATAATATAAATAAAATAGCGTGTAAATTAACTATAATAAAAATTTTTAGTAAAATTAAATACATCAAAATCAACTTTACATTACGTATAAAGTTTGAAAATGATAAAAGATTTACCTCTTTGAAATGCATTGCTAACCTCATCCAAGAAAAAGTTGCTTTCAAACTGATTATAAATGTTAATTAAAGTAGTGAAGATTACGGTAACAAAGAAAATATGCACGATCTACTATCTAACGCTACTATAGTTTATTCTTTAGACCACAAAATAATGAATTTTCAAAGTTAAATAATTTTATATGTAGGATTTGTTTTAAATAATCTTTGTTGAATGGACAATAAGTAAATCAATAAATGTTAGTGTATAATCACTTAACATAAAATTTTTCATTTTTTAAAATCCAAGATTAAAAAATATATAACTAAATTATATTTAACATAAAAAACAAAGTAAAAAATATTTTGATTGAAACTTTGAAAGAACGTTTTTTATGAAACAAGATCATTTTCTAATAATGGTTGTACATGAAAAATGTAGATAGACATAAAGTTAAGAACTAATTATAATAGAAAATAAAGTTCTAAATATATTTGTAATCTTTTTAAAATATACATTATATGCAAATAAAATAAGTTTTAAAATTTTCAATCGACACAAGAACTAAATATATTTATATTTAATACAAGTAAGGTTATTTTATAAAATAAAAACAGAAACTAATATAATCATAATATTCAAAATGAGAGATATGCCAATTATAAACTAGTAAATAAACTGTTGTAACACTCAATTAGAATAAAGAAAAAACAAATGTAGAAGAATCTTTATAAAATGGACACTAATTCAGAAATCACAAACAGATATGATGATACATTTTTAAAGTTTATACATTGAATAATATTTAAAATAATTTTATATTATGAAACGCACAATAATTTATAAATTTATTTGATTAAGATATCTACCTTAATAGATATTTTTTAATATTAAAATTAAGACTATTTTACAAAAAAATTTCTATTCAATTATCTATAAAAAATTCTAAATTCACTCAAAAGTAATTTTATTTGCACAACATTGAATAAAAATTCAATAAAAACATTAGAATAACAAAATTAAATAGTTCTATGAACAAATATTTGCTTTCATTTAATTTTATATTTCTCAAATAACAAAGCGAACAATTTTATTTTGCACTGGTAACCCATTTGAAGATTTGACAGTGTATAAATTGTTTGTAGCACAATTAAATAAATAGATGAGTTATGTTATAATTGATTTTGAACAACTGTTCTCTCTGTGATAAGAAATCACTTATACACTTTAAACCATTATCTTTGCATTAATTCATATCTAATTAACAAACTTAATGTTTTTAACAATACTAATGAGTTGCAGAATAAATTTTAGCTATCAGATGCAAAAAAAATTGATATAAATAAATTATTTTATATAATTCGATTTTTATAATTGATTAAAACATGTTAAATTTTGACCAATAAATTAATATATTTTTTAAATTACACTTTATATTTAAAATTAAAGGTAGTCACATTTAATAAAGTATTTCACTTATAAAAGATAAAGAATACATTTTTTATAAAGTAACTGCTGTTTAAATCAATTACTTTAAATTTTATTTAAAATCCGTTTCTATATTTATTTTATGCTGTATGAAAAAAAGATACTAGATTTGTTGATGGTTATAATATAGGTTAAATTTTTACTAAATTATTTTTTTTAAGTAATTTTGTATAGTTATGTTCATATTTAGTATGATTTAAAATTTAAAATCAACACAATCGTTATTATGAGAGCCAATTTTGAGTTAAAATAACTGTAACAATAACATATTATATATTAATAAATTTCTTCATATATTATATAGAATCTCAATCCCCCGATCCCTCAATTTTCTCTTATTATAATAATGTATATATTGGTTTTTAAGATAAATATATGAATTCCCTAAAGAATTTAATTTTTAAAAATTATAAAATTGCCTACTCATAAGATACATCAAAATTTTAATTCTATAACTCCTAAAACTCATTCCATATATTTTTGTAAGCCTTGGTAGATGGGAAGTAGCGATGGAGGATCAGGTTTCCAGTTTCATAACTCTGAGTGGAGACTAGATTTGGTTAGAGTACTTCTTTCTACGTTCCTGCAGCCTCAATTCCAATTCAAAAATGTACACTATGATGATAATATGGATTAGATAGGATTTGTCATTAAAGCCTGTTGGGATAATAAGCTATAATTGAAGGATAAAACATATGTTCCATTTAGGTCCGAATATAAGAACACATAAATGATTTCTCCTAGTAAAATTATGAAAATTTAGCATGAGCTAAGATTTTACTATAGTTATTTCAAAATGAGCATGCATAATGAGTCAAATTTCTGCGCTTACATTTAAAAATATGCAACATTATAACGCTTCGATACTTACAGTGTTAATGAAGCAAACCTGACTAAGTGGAATTAAAAAACTTAATTGGTTTTATTAATATTAGACCTTGAAATCTAATAAAAAATTTGTTAAGTAAAGTTTATTATTTATATCTACAATTAAGTCATCATGTTTATGGTGTATAAGAAAAATTAATTCACAAAATGTTACTTATCTATTTTGTACAATATTAATTTGCGATAAAATACTTATGTAATGTGAAAAATAAACTATTTTTCAATAAAAAATATGAAAATAATTTTACTTCTACAAAAATTAATTTTAACCTAATTCATAATATATGTACAGGTAAATAAAGATTAATTAAAACCCAGGTAATATTTATATCGCTGGATTATGTTTTTGAATAAAAATTACATAATATAATGCTAAATTTAAGTTAATACAACTATGAGAAAAATCAGTAATGTATACGACTAGAAATTTTCAATAATTCTATGTAATAGTATCCATATACTTCACATTTAAACAGTTTTAATTTTAGTGAAAAAAATTTATAGAGTTTGGATAATTTTTTATGGTGGGTATAATAATTAATTAGTGATCTCTTAGGAATCTCTTATATCCTTTTCTTTTGAAACGCATGATTCCTAGTGACACCATTATAGTACAGACAATAATTACCCCAATACTAATTCCAGTAATCTGTATTTTATTAAGTCCTTTACTTTCTATATGTTCGACCGTTTCTTCTTTTTGAGTTTCAATAAAACTTTCACCACCATGTTTTTCTGGAAAGAGTTCAGTAAATTCTTCTTTATCACTGCCCGCATCATTATCTCCATCGATATCTTTTAAATGTTTTTTCTTAATCGATGTAATATGTAATTTAGGATGCTCTAATTTATTATTGAAAAAATTATTGCATAAAAAATAATAATAATAATTAAACACACTTTTTTTTAAAAGGTCAATGGGATCTATTTTTTCTAATTTAGTTGGATCAAATAATGGTTTTTTTGATTCATCTTCCATTTTTTCATGCATAGATTTAAAATCAGGATCATCTTTGTGACTTAATTCACTTAAAGGATCTAATAATCTGTTGAAATAAAATATTAAAATATGAGATATTTATTCCAAATAAATAATTAGATTCTTACAAACTATGATAAGTTCCCTCTAATCTTGGATCATTAAATGTATATCTTTGATTTTCATATAACGATAAAAATCTAAATAAAATAATAATGATTTATGATTAAAATATTTAACTAACTCATTGTGAATATTTATTTTTGCCGCACCATTCACCAGTTCATTAAAAAATGTTTCTAAAAATACTAGTTTAAAGCATCTTATAGGTTCTTTAGTCTTAATCTATTTTTTAATAAATAAACAAATATGCATAGAAATATTCATCGAAAGCTATTTTTATAATACATATTTAGATTGATGAACTTCAACGGGTTTACATTCATTATTTATTTCCTTTTCAAGTGTATTATGTATTCCAAGTTTAAGAGGTACTTCTTGGCTTAATATATCTGTGTACAGCTTTAATTTAATTTATTTACCAAAAAATATAATAATATATTTTTACTACATTTATTACACTGGTTTCATCATTTAAAGGAGGCTTTTCCCACTCAAATAAATTGCAGCCGAATATATTCTTGCAAATTTCACTACTCTTAAGATTTCTCAAAATAAGTTTTGAACATAAATCTTTATTAAAGATCCCTTTAAAATGATAGCTATTTTTTATTTCTATTTTTTCACTGCAAATTGATTGTGTGTTTGATTTAGAAACAATCTTAAGATTATCGGTAGGAAGGCAAGGATGCTCTATGAATAATTCGTCTTCTTTTATTGAGTTTAAGTGATCCTAAAAAGTATACTTATTATTTTCAATAATAAATATGTTAAAAATTACCTTTATCAATGATATATATATCAATGCTTGTATTTCATTTGGAGTTGCACATGTAAAATCAAATGCTGACACATATAAATCCATTTTTCTAAAACTAACATGTTTGAAAAATTTCTTATTTAAGCTTTTATCATTATCTTTTAGATAGGAAAAATGACTGTAACTATTATATACTACTAAGTTTACTTCTTTCCTGACAGTCTAGATTTAAATTAGTTATTACAAAATTTTATAATCCTGTTTGCTATACGCCTAATTCCATATCAATAGCAAGATTAGCAAAATTATAGACACCGCTAGAAGTAGGATTCATAATTTCTTGATTGGTTACCTCATCAAGACTCAAAAAATTATTCAATCCTTCCTTATCAAATTCTAAATGCTCATTAAGTTCCATTTTATTGATTCTAGTTAATTAAAATAATTCTTTTACAATAATCACTTTCGTTTAATGTATACCTAAAATAGAATGATGTGTCATATAGTACTTTAACAAATATTTCATCATCCTTTTCTTTGGAATTCATACATAAAACTTTTGTCATCTCAATGCATTTATGTGTGGTAATATCTATAAAATAAAAATATAGTTCGTGATAATTTTTACTAAGTTATTTCATTTTAATGGATACCCATGGGTAAAAAAGCATAATAGTCTATACATCTTTTAAATAATATATGATTTTTTAAATAATTTAGAGAAATCAATAATAAAACATAAATTTTTGATTAGTATTTCAATATATATATAAGGTATATGATATAATTTTCAGTTGAAGTATATGAATTATTAAAATTTGTTTCAAAAATACTGAATATTTCTATAGTTGCTAAGTATCCTGTAAGATAAAAAAATAATCTCATTCAAAAAAATATTATAAATGTACAAATTCTACATTAATAATTTTTTATTATCACATTTACAAAAATTATCAGCTTACTTTAGAAAAATAATAATAATCTATTAAAAAAAAGGTATATTAATTCCAATATTAAATAAAATATACGAAGCCTAGTTAAGTTTTTATTACAATAAAACGTTTAATAGTTTAAAATGTTAAATTTACATTCAAATATAGACAATTTTATATTATATTCTAGATATTACATCACATTTTAATCTGTATTTATAGTTAACTCAAAAAGCATATAATAAATTGATTTTATGCTTAATTAACTTTTCAGTTTTATTTTTTTATTATTTATAAAAAAAATTAGTATTTAAATAATTATATAACAATTAAGTAAAATAGTCATTATATTTTATATACCATCGCATGTGTTTAGCAGTAATCTAATAGTGTAACTTGGTTCGCTACCATCATTCTTACCTATTTTGTAGCATACTGCTTCAGTAATTGGTAAAGCTTTATTTACAATAATTCCTCGCTAAAAAACCATAAAAAATTTTAGTTAATATAAAAAATACAAGTATTTGCTTATTTTCTTGAGATATGGTATATGATGGAAATATTGCCAGTAGCAATGCAACGATGTAAAATAATCTATTAACAAATACTCATGCTAAAAAATGAACATTTTATTATGCTACTTTAACTTCATTATTTAATAGTTTAAGATTAATTCAAATTTACTTAAAAGGAATCAATGAAAAGATTATTTTTGGCTTTAAAGTTTTTTTAATTGGTGTAGTATTGTGTCGGAATATGGTTAACCTCTGACTTTTTGTATTTTAAATTAAAAATATTCGTTTATTTATACATATATAATTTCTATAACTAACTAAATTTTATAAAAATAAAAAATTAAAATATATATAGCTAAAATTAAATTATAGTAAATAAGATCTAAATAAAAATGTAATGACCGGATTAAATTTATCAATAAACATATATTTTTTGATTATTTTATCCACAAATATTTATAAAAAAATAATATGAAAAGTCATATTTAAAATTAGTTAGTATATTATATTAATATTGAAAAATGATAAATCTAATGAAATAAATATGGATGGCTTCTGTATAGTATAACAAAGAAGTAATATCTGTACTATTATAACTTTTTGTTAAAGTCATGAGTTATTATTAAACTTAATTTATGTTCTTTATAATACACAAAAATTTTAATGAAATTATAACAGCTCGAATTTTTTTCGTGTGTTCCTCTTCATTTTCCTAGTGAAAATTGAATTTGTTCATAATTTATTCAATTAAATTTATGCAGATTTAATAAAAGGCAAAGAAGAATAATTTTATGATACGAAAATAAATTTAATTTGTAAAAAGTGATTTCAAGTCTATTCGATGAAATTACAACTAACTTTTAATCATAGATTTTAATATTAGAACGTATATTTGAGTTTATAATTACTACGAATTATAAAAAACACCCTTTATAACATACCATAAGTATTTTTTAATTTAAAAAATAAATATATAAAACTATAATTTAAAATCTAAATATATTTTTTATGCAGTAAAACTTTAATTTTTAATAAAATATCTTAATCATTAATTGTTTTTGTTTATTTATCTTAATTTTGCTCATCTGTATTTCGGAATATTAATTAAAAAATATTTATATAGTGATATGAGAAAAAGTCTTCAATTGTAAAATTATATTCTTTTGCAACTTTTTTCACTATTTCTGTACTGTTGAGTACAGAATACCGCTAAAATACTAAATACAAGATAATCATTTCTCAAAGATTATAAAACAATCGTTGATTATACAAAAAATTATAATTTCACAACCTTTAATATATATCTAAAAGTTAAATTTATTTTATTTATAACTTGAATTAGCATGGAAAAATAAAGATTTATACTCTAGAGTAAGGTTAGGGTGGTGAGCTGATAATTTGTAATAGATATTTAGTAAAGAAAAAATGACTGCGGTGTTATGCAATTGTAATTAGTATCCTGGCCAATAAATAACTATACCTATTAAAAAATTAAATCAGTGTTACCGTTTCTTAGTTTTGCAATTGCTTATAAGATGTGTTAGATATAAAGATTTGTACTACTTTTCCAAGCCTTATAACAATAGCAAAATCAAAAAGGGGAGCTGCTGATTAAAGTAATAAAAATGTTATGAAACTACATTACTAACTATTTAGTAGAATATTATATAAATATTTGCTGTGCTGGTAAATATACATATTATGTGTTACACAATATAAATCTACTAATGGATAGTATTGGGAGATATATAATAATGTAAAATATTCTACTTCTCGATACAAAATTTTTTATACACTTAACTATATTGTATTTAATTCCTTTTTAACGGATTATATAGAAACGCTAAATAGAAAAAATTTTTTTTCAAATTTTCAGAAAAAAAATTACTTTTTGTTAAATTTTTTTTGTATCTGTCCAAGAGCCAGAATAAAGTGTTTTTCCTTAATGATCTGCCACGTATATGAAAGGTTACAAGTTTCAAATCCTAGTTTAGTCAGACCACATTGATTTGCCTTCTTCTAATCCTAACTTAACTATGTTACAAATATTTTTTAAATATTCTACATTTACAGAATAAATCACCTACTTTGTTGCAAAACTGAACTTTGAGAAAAACTGATCCACTACACATAAATGTAACAACAAAGAGCACATCATAATCAGCTAATTAAATTCCATAGATCAGAGGTATGAAAAAATATTCTTCTATATTAATTTTATATTTTTTTATATAAAAGATTAAATAATCATCTTAAAAACAATAAATTTTTTATATTCAATTATTTAAAACCATGCATATGACAATTTACTGAGTTATGATGCTCTGTACTCATGTGTTAATAAATCATAACAATCAAAAATAATAGTTCAATTTTTTGATATGGATTTAGAACTTAAAGAAATTCAAATTTAGCATGGATTAAAATCAAAAAAGTCTTTTTCTAATTTATTGCATATTAATCCTTTAAAATATATTTATAGGTTACATATTACTAACAACATAATACAGAAGTTTGGTAAACTGCTTGTGTGCGCTTACAATACTTACATTCAGATCCCACTATCCCAATGATGCCTAAATTACAGCATACGAGTCTAAACTTAGGGTATAAATCGAGCAATCGCACAAAATCGGTAAAATGTTAAATTGTATACAAAGTTAATATATATTTCAAGAGAGTATTCATTTCTCTACCATGATATTTTCATTTAAACATAAAATTTGAAATATAGCTAGGTAAGCTTCCCGGATTCTTATCTGTGGCCTTTTTGCAATTTCTTTTGAATGCTCCCCAAGCGGATTCAATTCAGATGATGTGTACGCCCTCAGTTCAAATAAATTTTCTTTTATAGATAAATTTACCATGTTTATAATTAAGGTTTTCCAAAGAGTTGTATCCAGCTAAACCATCTCTCCATATAGTTAAGCCTTCTTAACATTTTCCAATATTATCCTCTCAAGAACACTTCAGTTTCGTTTTCGAGATATTTTCAAAAACCGTAACCATTTTTGTCGACTTCATCAATCATCCAAAATTACTGATTCTTTAAGATTCGGTCAAAAATTGTATTTTTGCTTCGAAATGACGGTTCCATTGATTTAAACAATAATTCCTTCCCCGCCAATTATGGTGAGCTCTTCATAAAGTTTCGAGGTCATCGAATATCTTAGTATAGTTTTCTACTGAGATTTGGCATAAGACAATGCAATATCAAGATGAAACTGTATTGTTAAATATGTAACCGTTAGGTTTTAAACAATAAATAAAGGTAAAACAAAATAATCCCATAAAGGAAGCTTTAAAAACTCAAAAAAGTTATTTTTTTGTATTAAAACTACTGCTAAAAAAATTTTCACTTAAATTTGTATACATCATTGATATCATTTCTAACTGAAAAATTCGTCACTGAGACATAAAGGCATTTGAAAAAGCTTCTTAGAAGTCCAAGATTTTGTAATTTCTTGATGATTTATTCCATATATTCACGAAACTAAACATAATCAAGAATAGTTATGGCGTCGATATTTTTAAATGTAAACTCCCTTTTAATAACTACTGCTGCGTTCATGTTTTCGGAGTCAAAGAATAAAAGCAAGGTTTAAACACGTGTACTGTAGTTTAGCCCACATGGTTTACATGGAATATTGTGATTAGTTTTTAAGAATTTCTATTAATGGTATTATATTATTAAAAAAAAATTTTTGAAAAAATTAAATTTGACTATTATTACAGTATATTAAGAAAAACTTAAAAATGCAACTAAAATTAAAAATATATTATGGGGTGAAAGAATAAAAGATAATGGGAAAAAATTTCTGTTGGATATGCTTAATACACATTGCGTAATCTATCGCAATGTTCTTTATTTTGGCAAAAATAATTTTTCTATCAATTTAAAAATAACACATGAAATTTATATAGATTTTTTACTTTAAAAAATAATATTAGGTTTCAATTATTGATACTGGCTAGTAGATGATAAATTCTTAGACAGCTATCGTTGATTGTAGAAATAATAGGTAGCAATGATGTTTCAGCTTCACCATAGTCATATAATTTATGTATCTTAAGCTGTAAATTCAACTAGAACACTTAAAAATCGCCAAATATTTCTTAATTGGTCTTTTTTATTATGAAAAAACATTAATTATATTAAATTAAAGGCTGAATGCCGAAATTCTTCAAACTAATGATAACATAAAAACCATATATACACCCACATTGCACTTAGTCCCTTATTTTTCTCTGATTGTTGTTATTTTTACTAAAGTTAAAAATAACGACTATTTAAAATAATTTATAAAGAAAAAATACATAAAAATACAAATTAAGTGAACATAATTGTAGTGAAAAGACACAGTGGATATAAGAAAGAAATATGAGTTTTTGTGCAGCTAAAATCTTTAAATGCTTTTTCAATTCAGTAGATCCTTCATTCAAAATTCACAATTAATAGTTCATTGACTTATTAATTAAATATACTAGACTTAATTCATTTATGAATTTTACAATTCTAGTATACTTTTTTTGAAACTAAGATAATGTATATATTAGTTTTTTTTCTAGTAATATCAAAAGAAAAAGGCTAAATATTCATTCCTATAAATCTTCAAAAGAAAGAATACTAATAAAAATATACTTAAAATAAAGAAAAAGTAAGTTAAATATTATTGTTAGCCACTTTTATGTTATACTTAGTCAAGCTCTGTTTTTAACTGAGTTTTACGTTATTAAAAATTGATTTATTCTCTTCATTGAACTTTATAATTTTTATGAGAAAATATACGATTTTTGGTTATAAAATGGTTTATGGAATAAGTAATACTCAAATAAAAAATGTTAATAAAATAAAAGCTGAGTATGAGTGGCAGTATTTCTATACAAATTACCAAAAATTAGCACTAAAATATTAGCTAGATATAATTTGTTAAAAAAAATTAATATATTACCATGTTAGATTTTTTAAAGAACTTAAATAATAATGAAATAGTTATTTGATACAAATCAAGAGCTAGATGATATTCTTTATATCATCTAGCATGAAAATGCAAGATGAAGTTTATGGTAAATTCAAAATTAATTTTCAGAGCTATTATTGTTGGTTTTTAATGGTAAAAAAATTATTTACTAAATATTAAACAACGTTGTTGATTGTTTTTCATATTTTGACAAAAATTTTTAATGAAATGCTAACATTTAAGTGTAATTGAGAAACAGAAAAATTGATTTCAAAAATATATACTATATGTTGTTAAGATATTATCATTTACTCAAATGAATTGAGGGATATTGCTAAATTTATATAAACAGAACTGATCACTTTACTGTAGATCTCTCATGTGCTGGTTAATTAATTTTTTTGAGCTTAAATCTTAATATTGATTAAAAAAAAATAAAAGTAGTTTTTGTAACTAATGATGGTATGATTATTTACTATACGTATTTCTAGGAAAGTCCATGCAAAATAGAGCGTCACATAGTAATCATTCTATAAAACGAAAATTTTATTCCTAATTTCTAATTAATTAATTGTTTATACATATATTTTCATTTATTCATATAATAAGTAGAACCATAGGAAAATTGACAAGGTCTGGTAACAAGATTCAAACCATTATGTTCCATCTTAATAATTTTTCAAAATAAGAACATATCAATGCATGCGTACAGCTAGTGCTATTTAAATAATTACCAGTATTTGATTCTAAAGATTAATATTAAAAAAACATGATATTATTTTATATTAGTTAAAAAATGCTCTACTGCCTTTACTTGCATCAATATGAGTGAGATGAAGAGAATTATAAAAGTAAAAAAATAGAATTCAATATACTTGTGTCAATGTCAATAGTCTGACAAAATTCGTAGGTCACTAGAATTTAGATAGTATGTTTTCATAATTAGTTTAATACAATGAGTGGTCAACAATGCACTGTAATTATTAGTCTTTAATAGTGTAGTAGTTCATAGTTTAATAAGATAAAGATAATTTAGTGTAATAAACACTGATAGTACCCTTTATAACAACTGTCTTAAAATACATAAATTCTGCTGTTATGAAAATATGAAGTGTGCGGATACCAAAATAATCCGGCCTTACTAAAAATTTATACTGGCTGACAATCGTAAAAGAATGCATGACAAGGTGTTTTTTATGAAAATAAGAGTAATAAAAATTTTTATACTAAGTATATTTTTTTTAACTAATGATTAACTTGGCTATGATACTTGTAAATAAAAGTAATCGTACACTTATGGCTACAGTATGATTTGGCTGATTGAATGTATTATAAGCAATCTGCATACTCATTTATTTTGTAATCAATCTAATGGTAAATAAATTTTAAACAAGTTTGTAGATTTTTAAAGGAAATAAATTACTTTTCATTGAAAAATTCACATAAATTATCTTATATATCGTGATTTTATTTGTAGAATTTCTAGCATGTTTTTTTTAACTAATTTTGTGGAACAGATTGATTGTTTCTTCCTTTACAATGTGGCTAAATGATTAAGTCTTTGTGTATAGTTTAAGTTTACAACGTAAATATGTCCATCTGTTTATATAAATTCAATAAAAACTATTTTTCTCGCCATATTTATTTTTTTTAATTGTTTTTTTTAAACATTTTAAAATGATAATTAAATGATACAATCTACTTAACAACTATGGTTACTTTTTCTCAATTGATGATTATAAAAATGTTGTTATTATATAAAGGAGCTATAAAATAGCCTATAATTATTTTTAAACCAGAAATAATAGAAAATAATGATATATAAATATATATATATATATTTGAGTGGTATATGCAAAGCTTATATGACTAATAATGTATTTGATTAACACATCTCTAATATTCACAATATCATTTTAAAAATTTTCAAAATGATCTCACAGTTGCTTTGTTTATTAGATATTAATTAAAATGAGTAGTATTACATCCACTATTTTGAGAAAAAAGATTAAAACATTACGCGCCAAAAAAGTCTGATGATTCAATTATAGCATAAAGGTTAAAGTTTTGTATTTTAATCTTTATAAATAGGCACTTTTAGAAGATATATACATATATTTATATTGTATCAATTTTTTAAATCAATTAAAATACTGAAATTATTCACTTAATGCTCATAACATGTATCATAATTAACATACTCGATCATTTCTAGCCCATACGGAAGCATGGTCTAAAGAATAATCCAATAATAACAAGACTTTATATACGCATATTTTTTATTGTAATGTAGATTATTTAATTTATAATAGGCTAAAAGAAAAAATTTATTATTTAAAATCTTCTTAATATTGTTGAATATACTATATCATGTATATTCAATAAAAAATATGTAAATATAACTTGGAATAATATACTTGAGTCTAATCTAGTAAATTTGATATGTGTTTCAATAACTATCAAAATATTCTACATTTTTAACTAAGTAAACTCGAAATTACAAGCTTTACTATTCTATGGAAGATTAAAAAATTTTAAAGATAGTTTTTTATTTCATAATTCTATAAAATATACAAATATATAGAAAGATTAATAAAGTATAAACAAAACAACACTTTATACATGAAAATATACAATATATCACCATATAAGATTATAATTCCAAAGTATATGAGGATATTTCTACGCTGTAATATATTAGTATCTTAATCATATACATTATTTCTATTTAAAATACTAATTATTAAGATTTTTTGTATTTATGTTAAATTAATTCTTGATTTTTTTAGAAAAACAACAGTTAAAAAACAGATATCTAATATGTAATATCCTATAATTAAATATTCTTATTAAAGTTCAAAATGCAAAATGACTATCATTATTCCAATATAAAATACATATTAAAAAAAATTCGAACAATATCATGCATTAATCGAAATATATAAAACAGTTTTACTTTTAAATAGGAGTTTAGTGTGAGAGTAGATTGTTTGAAAATAGTAGTATTGCATAAGCATCTCCTTTATAGAAATATTTAACTATAGGCTCATGGAGCATGCCATAGTTTCTATAAAGTAGTACAATCACAATTATATCAACCACAAAACATACGTACATACATACATACACACATATTGATTTATCCATAATAATTTTTATTATAATATAAAAAGATAAATATAATTTTAACCATGGAATAAATGGTGATAGAGCACTTATTGTCAGCAGTAATGGAAAAAAAACAAATCAAACAATGCATTATCAAATTAGTGCACGCGCGCATATTTTTACATTCATGAACATTTTCTATTAACTATCAAGGTACTTATTAAAACAAAATTTTTATATGTATATAATGAATTTATATTTATAATTTAAAGTTGTTTATAATTATTTATTTTATATATTTTTGAAATTGTAATACATTATATGGAATGAATGAAATATTAAAAATAATTAAATAATATATTTTTAGCATTAAAATTTACTAAATATTTTTTATTATTGTTTATTATTCATGTTAATAGTTAAAATATAGTTTTAGATAGTCCATCCCTTACCTCTTATAGTATTAATTCAATGGACATTAATATAAAGTCTTAACATAGAAATATACTTTAAGACTAATTTAATTTTTTAAATCAGGAAAAAATTATTTTTTTAAATATAAAAATAAATATTAAGACCTAATACTTGATTTCTATAGAATTTAATGAGAGATGATACAATTTATTAGTAGAAAAAAAATAAATAAAATATATATATATAAAATCTTTTTTTAAATTGATTAAAAATATTTATCATTTAAATATAAACTTGATTTTTAAATTTTAAAAAAATAAATAAATAAATATTAAATCTTATAATAATTTGGTCATTAAACTGGTAGCTTTATTATCTTTAAATAATGTATAGAGTAGATAAATTATATGCAAATATACTTTTAATAAAGTAGATATTGATTAAAATAGTGTTTGTGTTACTAAAAATGATAAAATAAAGAGATTTTTTGTATTGGACCTAAATTTTTGTATATTTCTTAGTCATAAATACAATATATATCAATTACCCCTTTGATGATTTACGATAAAGTTTATGATATAAAATTTATTAATAAATATAATACACATAATCATATTACTTGTTTTATTAAAATAGATAAATAAATAAATAATATCGTTTTTTTTAATATAAACTTAATAGTGCTTCACATTAATATTTACAATAACCCCTTAACCTTTATTATTATACTGTAGTGTAATAATGTTAAAAAGCATGTTTTTTATATTTAATAACTTGAAGTAGTTAAAGATAAAAAATATATCAACATTTAAATGACATTTTATGATTAAATTAGAATAGAAAAAGAAATCATTATAATGATATGAAAAATGTATGTAAAAGTACGACCGAATATCGTGAAGAGAATTATTCAAGTCAATTATATTAGAACAATTTTTCATATTTTATTGAATTTGATGATTAAATTATAAAAAATAAAATGTTACAGCGAGAATTAATGGTCTGTTATAACATATAATAGCAATACTAAGTATTACGAAACCTTTTAAATTCAAAAATATTAAAGAATAATAATGTGATATGTTTCAGACATTACATAATATTTATTATTGCACGTAAACAAACAATAAGTTATTTTTGAATTGTTTAATACATTTAATAATTGTTATTTAAAAAGATTCTTTACAAATATGATGGAAAAGATAATTTTAATTAGAATTAGAGTAGCAAGTATGAGATTAAGTTAAATAAGTATCCATACTATCATACAATAATAAAAATATATAGCGATAGACAAAACCCATGTGTTAACTTTTCCACTGATTAAGGGTAATAAATTTATAAAGGGATATTTTCATTAAAACAATTTAAATAAATAGCAATATTTCATAAATTAATTAACATAAATATTATATTTGAACAAAAAATGAGCTATATTTTATGAGAATTTTAAATTTATGATATGATTGGATTAGTATATTAGCTGGATATTATTACGATTGAATATTTAGTTTCATGTTTAGGTAAAAAAACTTTAGCCAATATGTTCCATTAAGTTTCCATTACGAATTATGAATTTTTTTAATAAAATTTATTCTTTTATATAATTTTTATTAAATATAATCATTTTTACAAATAAAAACATTGAAATACTAAAAAGGATTACCTTTAATGAGAAAAATTGTTGTTTTACTATTAGTTATATTATTTTGCTCTAATAAAAATATTGGATATATTAATAATTTTAGATTTCTATCTTCTATAGATAGATAAAAAGGGTAACTTAAAAATTAAATTATTTTTGTCACAATTTTTTTAAAAAGAGCACCCCTAAAACAGCATGCTTTATCTAACTAGTTTATAATAGCATTTTACATTTTTAAAACAATTGCAGAAGTCATTTCATTGTTAATTTTTAAAACATTAATGAAATTTCTTGTGGAACTCTAAAATTTAGATTTCTTCTCTTAATAAATTTATAATGTCTAAATATGCTATGGGGGATAACACTGACGCAAAGTAATCAACCTTATCTAATAGCAGATTTGATATAATAAAGTCTTTAATTCTAGTTTTCTTTCATTTTTAATGTATTAATTTTTTAGAATATGGTATTTTAATTTTTTTATTGCATTTATGGTGTTTTAAAAAACTTTTTTTATAATTATTTGTCGTCAAATAAAGATATATTAAAAAGTAAGCTAACAATAACTGATGACTATATTTTTAAGGATTGGTAGTAATATTCTACATACTATTTTATAATAAGGCCGTCAAACTTAAAGAAATGGTAATATTTAAAAATGAATTAGATATTTTATCTCAAATAATAAAAAGAATATTCAAGCACGACTAAAAGAAGATTAATGACACCAAAATAGTATTTAAGTTTTAAGATATTTATTTTTTTAAATCGCGTATCTATTACTTTATTTAATTTAAACCAATAAATAAATTTTAAAAAAATTATTTATTATAAAGTGAATTTTACTCAATCATTGTTTATTAATCTATCAATCAAATATAGTAAATGAAATGCTACAAATAAAATATATAATACAGTAGTATTCATTATTTTTAATTATTTTAAAGATATATATACGTAAAAAATAATATGAATTTTAACAAAAATACTAGTTTATTTAATTATTTATGATCATATGAAAAGTGAGAAAGTACTTTTTTCTCATGTTTAAGCATCTGTTATTTTTTTTTATACTTAAGTCGTTCATTGGTTATATAAACATATAAAAATATACTTTAATTATGTTTTTTATATAAAAATAATTAATATATCAAAACTAGAAATTGTATTTTATAGTAAATTATACAATGAAAAATGTTAGAAGCATTATATTATGTTAAATAACAGTGATCACATTTCATATTATTATAAAAAATATAATGTAGTTTGATATATATATCTATTTTAGCCTTTTTAATTTCAACATAAATAATTTAAATGTGCTTTTTTTTATTATATCAAATTATATTTATATTGATATTTTGAAAATAAATGATACTAGGTCAACAGTAAAATATTGTAAAAAATATTACTCAATAAATTTAAACTAATTTATGTGTAAATGGATAATAATGGTATTATTTTAATCAAAAATCTCTCAAAAATCTTTTGTATCTTCTTCTAGAAGCATACATCACTCCAAATAAAACCCCTATTCCAATAGTAAGTAAAGCAACGAAGCATATAACTATGATTAGTTTTTTTGACGATGGACTTAATTTTGTATAATAAGTTTCTTTTTTAGAATCTTTATCATCTTCACTATCAATATGATGTATTTTTGGTTGCGTGAGATTAGTAGGCTTGTCTTTATAATTATTATCGTCATCAGATGGTGACGGTGATAAGCTTTTTGTTATTAATTTTTCTACATAGTATTTTTTATAATGTTTATTAATATATTTAAATTATTATATATCTACCAGCTATCTTTTCAATGTCAAATTGTTTCAAAATATCAATTTTTTTTACGTCCTTAACATCGCTTTTTTCCTTTTCTTTATCTTTTAAATCAGGAATTAATATTTTAACAGTTTTTTTAGGAATTTCAGGTTTGATATCTGACTTTTTTTTTTCTATAGGAATTTTATCGCTAAAAAAAAACACATATACTGAATAATAAATTGTTGATTTAAATACTTATCTAAAATTTTTCCTCCAAATCTTGGATCATTAAATAATAGGTTTTGCTTTTCAAAATTTGCTGACGAACTAAAATTTAGCAATGTTAAGAGATAGAAACAAATTAATATAATATACTAGTGACTAATGCTTATCATTATATTAAAATTATTGAAAAGATGATTTAAGATAATTTTCAGATACATTAATTTAAAGCACATACTTACTGGGCCAGTATTCATCTATATATACATAAATAGATAGTATTTAGATAATTGTGTAAATTTTAGGACTAAGTTACATGATCATAATTCTTTGAAGAAGAATAGCATATTTTTTGTATTTTTTTTTCAATTATTTTAATGGTAGAATCATAACTATGGTAAAGCGCATCCTCTAATATATCTGTATATATCTAGGTATTTAATTAATTTAAATTTAATAATTTCTTAGTTTTACAGTTGCTTTAGCATGAGGACTTCTTGGATAATACGGATGATAATCATTTAAGTTACAACCAAATATATCTTTACAAATAGAAGCATCTTTCAAACTTTGTGTAATAAGTTTTTCACATTTAAATTCGTTAAATATCCCCAAAAATCTTTTATTTTTTATAATATTGTACTTTTCACTACACTTTGATTCAGTATGTTCTTCTGTTGTTAATTTGTAAGTATCATGTGTTATACATGGGTACTGAATATAATTTGAATCATCAGTTATATTAATAGCTTTTTCCTTCATATTTGTAGATAGAAAATTAAAAAATATATATGTAATTTAATTTATAATACTTACATCAATAAGATATTTTAATATCATTGTTTGGATTTCTTTAGGATTTGCACAAGTAAAATCAAATGCTGATATCCAATATTCATTATTTTGATAAATTACTTTAGTGTATAATGGTTTCATATTTTCCCCAATTTTTTTGGTAACAAATCCATAAAATAATATTTCATCTGTAATAATAACAACGCCAGTATCTACATCAATCTATATAGATTGTATTATTTGTTAGAAGAAATTTAATATTAAAATAATACCTCACCATTTTCTAAATTAAAATTTTCGCCTATTAAATTATATAATCCAGAAATTTTTGGAGATATGTATTCTTGAATATCATCATCTAAACAATGAAATTCTTCTAATAATACAGTATCAGCCTCTATTTTTTGCCAAAGCTCTATTTTATCATATCTATAACAATGTTTTTACATAGGATTATTTTTTAAGAATAAATAATAATTTAATACAAAAGTTGAATTGTGACATCATAAAATACTTTCACATTCATATTTAACACATCAGCATTACCTTTTATACAAAGAGTTTTAGTATGCAAAATACAATCTTTAACATTCATGTCTAATATTTAGAATTAATGAAATACAATACTATTATGGGCTTTTAGTTGGCGGTTTTAATAAGTTTTCAAATCATATTTTTATGTAATTAAATAGTGAAAAGCTTAGTGATTTAATATTATTTTAAATTTTAATAAAAATATAAAATATTATTAAATTTTTAATTAAATATTATAATCAATATAAATAATACAATTTTTACATTCTTTAATGAATATTAAATATCTAAAATTATTATTATTATTAACTATCAATAATTGTTAGAGTAAATTAATTTAATAATAAATAACATTAAATTTATTATTTATAATAAAATATATGATATAATGTTTCCTTTTTTATTATTTTTTATAAAAAAATGTATATATTTTGTAA
This sequence comes from Kudoa iwatai, assembly GCA_001407235.2. Taxonomy (NCBI): domain Eukaryota; kingdom Metazoa; phylum Cnidaria; class Myxozoa; order Multivalvulida; family Kudoidae; genus Kudoa; species Kudoa iwatai. The sequence continues at coordinate 30,929 of JRUX01000494.1, read as the reverse complement.
TTACCTTCACAAATATTTAAAACAGACATAATATTATATGTATCACTATTATTCACTAATATTTTAGCAGCTGTGTAACAAATAGCATCAAAATGATTCATTTTTACAACAACTATAACTCCATACTATCCAAAAAAACATTATATGTATATATATATTCAGCAACAGAATATAATCTTACTATGTTGCTATCATCATTACATGAATAATATGAAAATAGTATTATCACTGATAAAATGGTGTATAGTGTTAACTCTTTTATCATTTTCTATTAATATAAAAAAATTTTACTTTAAAAAATGATCTAGATTTGTAATAGGTTTTAAATCTTATCATTAACAAATAATTTTAATCCCTTTATTATTAAAATATAGATATTCTATTCAAAAAATAAAAAAATAGTATTTATTCTTTTATAAATATACTAATATTTATTTTTTTTAGTATGATAAATTTATATATAATAATAAAACATACATTTCAGTTAAAATTTGTTAAAATATAACAGTAAAATAATAATATTCTTTATAAACTGTTAAAAAAACAATATTTATTATTGTTATGATATTAAAAAATTACATAAACAATATTTATTTATATATCCTTTTTATTAAAATAAACTTAAATTATTTTAAATTAACTTAATATTTTTTAAATACTGTTTAATACTGAATAAAGGTATATATGTTAATTCATGTTATTGTTTCTGCAACTATTAAACTATACAAGAGTTAATTTAAAAAAATATAATTTATTTTATGTATACATTTATAAATAAAAATTTAAATATACATATTATGAGATTTTTTTATATTATCGACTTTAAAACCACTTTCAAAAATTTTATCAGAAAATATTTATAATATAGCAGTAAACTAATCTTTTAATTCAAAATTCCATAAATAAAAGTTAAATTTTTCTAAAATTTTATATATTTTTAATTTTTTTTTCTGTTCATTAACAGAACTATTACATAAATAGTCAACATTTTCAATATTATTAGTTAAATATTTTATTATATTAAAATTTTACTTATATATTCATTAAATACACTAAATAAATTAACCACATAGTAATAAATTTATTTATTATAGCTATGTAATAAAATTTTTTATTCTAATTTTTTTAGTAACATTAAAATTAATCACCTAATTAGATTAAGACTAGATTTGTATGGTAAATCACTCTTTATTATTTATATATAAAAGATCACTTTTATTACGTAAAAAAAAATACTTGATAATCCTAAACTATATATAATCTTTAGAATAGTAAAATTCAGTTTTACTTCATTTTTTAAATTAAATTTAAAAAGATTAATTCAATGTTCAATATATGATTAAGACTAGAATAATATAAAAACATATAAATTTATTTATTTTTATAAATTCATATAAAAAAATGTGCATTATTTATGTTTTTTATTATTTTATGCTTTAATCTATTAATTTTTTGTGATTCATTATCACAATTTACCACAATAGTGTTAAAATCTTACACATATCAGTTTCGTAATATAAATATAGCTATCTTTTTTAAAAAATACCACATTAATACGTAGATATTTAAAAATTATGATTCTTTAAAGTATTTAAAATAAATTATTTTTTTCATTATTAGCCATAACATACCTTTATTTAATTTGTTATAGATCCTTTAATTGTTCAACCTTTCATTTATTGTGATATTTAAAAAAATACACTATATTATTTAACAATATTAATTTTTATATATAAAAACCTATTGTTTATCTATTTTTATATAATACAATAAATACAATATTTTTCTTATATGTATCTTATAATAATATTATTTTTTTTATTAATTTAAAATGTTTATCAAATGTGTTTAATCAACAAAGCATAATTTTAAAAAATATTTAATATAATTTAATAATAAATACAACATAAATATTTTATGCTTTATATGAATACTGGATATAATATTTAAAAGATTTTATGCCACATTTATTTGAAAAAATAACAATAAAAATTGCTTTTTTTATGTTAAATAAAATATAATTACTAAAATAATATATTTTGAATAGAATAAATTAACTCTTATTATTAAAATATAAAATATACTTGATAACTGTTTTATAATTTATATATTGAGTAAGAAAGTTAAAATAATATTAGACTCATCATGTGGCTTTAGTATAACGTGTAGTATTTATAGTTGATAGAATTTAAAACCCTCCATCATTTAATTAAAATATTTTCCTAATAAAACGTTAGTTTTCATGTTGCATTATAATGATAAATCTTAAAAATCATTTTATAAAGTGTTCAACAGTCTAATATTATGTGCATGATATATTAAAATATACACGAGAAAAAAAGTTGAGTAGGGTAAATGTATTGATTAAAAATATACAACAATTTTTATGTCTCAATATAATATAGCATACTATTCATTAAATAATAGTTTAATAATATCAAAAGATATTAAATAAATTGGTAATGATTTTTTTTAACATTTATAATATACCTAAAGTAAGTTTTTTTTATTTAATATAAAGTCACATTTTTTAAATAGTTAATGAATTAAAAAATTCTTAATGTTATATAATTAAAAAATCTAAAACTAATAATTTTTTTTTGTATTTTTAATCAAATTAGTAAAGAAAACTATTAAACTATTAATTTTTACTGTATTGTTTCCCTTATCAAGAATGACAAAAAAATTTAAATACTAATATTTTTTTGTATCTATCATTTGAACTGCAAATTTTTAAAATTTTACTCCTTATTTTGTTATGAATATATGTTATATTTCATCAAATTTAATTCTAATTAAATATTCGTTTCAACAATAACAGAAACTTAATTTATTTAAAAAAAAATTGTTTTTCATATTGTTTTTTATAGAAAATAATCACTTTTTCAATAACTATTTGTAAAATTTTTTTATAAAACATCACACATACATTGAATTTATTCAAATATTTAATATTTACATTTTTTAACAATAAATTGATATTTTATTGATTTTATTGATTGAATTTAAAATAATAATATATAATATTTATGATTTAAAAAATGTAAAGTTCATAAACAAGATAATGGTATAAAATCGTTCATGATTATATCCGTGCGCGTGCGCAATATAAATATTTTATAAAGAAGAATTATTTAAACAAAAAATTTTTTTAAAATGAAATTAAAATTTCAAAAGTTCTTAAAGTGTATTTTAGCATAAATAACATTTAATACACCATATTTTTATCCTATTCCGATTATTTACGAATATTAAAAAAAAATAAAACATTTTGGTAGTATTTTATAAAATCTCTACAATACTATTAATTATATTTATATAACTAATTATAATAAAAATCATAATTTAAATAGTTATATGATAATTGATGCCAACTTTTATATTAATTTCTTTTAAAAAATGGTATGATGTTTAACTATAACAAAGTAGCTCTATACATGTTTATATACATAAATAAGTGTGTATTAATAGTAAATCATATAATCAATATTAATTATGTTTTTTTTAATATCATATTAAATTTATTTAAAAAAAATTACAATTTCTAATATTATATTTTCTGTTATATATAAACTTTTATTTAATAAATACAATAGTTTGCTATAGTTAATAGGTAATAGCATGTAAAACACTATTTCTATAGTGTATCTTAAAAATTAAATATATTCAATCATTTTGTTTAAATTTTTAGCAATTCTTAAAATTTTTTTCAGTAAATTCATTACAACTAATATTTGATATCCTACAATATACTAAGATAAATATCACTTTAATATTTGATAAGAATCATTTATCTGTAATACTTATGTATGTCAGAATATAAACTGTGTGTATATTTTTATAAGTATATGATAAAAATTAAATTATTAAATTTATTTTAATACACTAAAGTACTAAAATAATGTTAAAATTTGGATTTTTATAATAGCGACAACATTATTGGCAACTCCTTTGTTTGGTTTACGAATGATTACGACATTCTGCGATTTTTGTCGAAGATTGTAAGGCGGCAAGTGCTTATTAAATTCTGTTAAGATATACATAGCTACTATATGATAAAATGATATGGATTGCATTTGTAATGATTTAAAACATCTAAAAATAACTGACGCTATCAATAAGAAACTACAAGGTAATGATTATTCTATAGAATTAATATAGTAATAATATTTTCTAATGTATATATGTTAAATAGATATGATAGTTGTAAGAAAAATTATTAATTATAACTGTTCACTTGATTCTACATTGATGTACAATTCTTTTGAACGAAATGAAAGTTACCCTTATTCTACAGTAAATTATGAAATAATAATAACACTATAACCAAAATTATATATATTTTTGGTTAGGAAACATTAAATAACTATGCTCCATTTTATGATTGTGTTTTTTCACCATGTAAGAATAGTAATATTTTTATTGTAATAGATTTATTTTTAACTAGTTGAAACAAATGCTCATATTTGTTTTGGAGTAAATGAGGCGGGATATTTGTTGTGTTTGGATACTCGGCAAACTACTCCTAATATTTTACTATCAAATAAACAAATCAATCCTTATGGTCATCCTATATATACAATTGATTGGGGTTATCACAATAATATGTTGGTAATCATGATAATTTAATAATAACAATAAATCGTTGTTTATATAAAAAATGTTGTTATTATTTGTGTTTAATTTAAAATGATCTAGGTTACTACAAATTCAGATAAAGTTGTTGGACTATATGATGCATATAATCAAACTACCATTCAAACTATAACACTATCATATAGTATTAGATGTGCATTATTTAATCCATGGAATAATAGTAGCTTATTATGCTAGTGGTATATTTTAATTTTATTCATTTATAAGATATTATTTTGGCTGGTGGACGTAACAATTCTATATCAATTATTGATAAACGAACAAAAACTAATGTAAGCTTTGTTGAAAATATTAAATCTAATAAAAAATCACATCCGCCTGTTGTCAATTCAGTGGTTTTTTTAAATGAAAATTATTTTTCATGTTCTACTGATCGTAACAACTACATCACAATATGGGATTCCAGATTTTCTAAAAAAAAACCATTCTCTTATGTATCCTATTATGGAGAAGCCATTTGTAATATCGGTAATTTAGTATTCATTTTTTATAATAAAAAAAAATTTAAATTGTAAATTATATATATATCAATGTGACATATTAAAATTTTATATAAATCACTTTTAATATAATTTTATTATACATATTCTGTTAACAACTAAATTACATTTAACTTGGTTGTCATTAATAATTAATTTATAGCAAGTTCTAGTGTAATATTATGATATATAGACGTTACTTTAGGGGATATTTGTATTAATAATATACTATTAAAAATATTTACAAGGTTTTTTTGTATTGTATTTTATTATTTTTTTAATTTAAAATCATAATCATACTCTATCAAATACATTTTCTTATCTAGGATATACACATTTAAAATGTGATGTTACATCAATGTATGCAGCATGTACTGATAACAAAATTTATAAATTTTCTATTGCTAAAATGCTAATGAATAAATACAACAAACAATCAATTACTACTAATTCCATTAAAAGTCATGAAAATTCACTAATTCAATGTCAACCAAATGCTATTTATGCATGCGATTCACAACGCATTTCAACTAATATAAAGCTTGATATTAATACCAAAAATCGGTATGATATTAATTCTAAATTCAATTTATAAGCGATAAAATATCCTTTTATTGTTTGTCAATAGATTAATTTATTGGTTTTTTAGATTGCTACTATGTGGGTCTCAGGATAATACAGTTATCATGTGGGACATTGATCGACCATCTACACCAATAGCTAATCTACCATTTCATCCTGGACAAGAAAATACCATATCATTCCCGAATTATCCTGCATTAGGTGGTACGTTTTCTCGTTTTTCTGATACATTAGTTACTAGAAACTATGAGGCTGTATGTGTTTGGTAATGACCTATACATATTTAATTTATAACACATAACAAAATATTTGCTTTAGGAAAACATCACCATCTTTTCATTTTACAAGCAACCATGCTAATAATCATCATACCACTTGGAAACCTTATTATTACAGCGTCTATGCTCAATCATTTAAAAATATTATTGACTATCGCAGTATTTTTATTTTTTTATATCTTATAGCATTTTTTACTTAGATACTGAAATTAAAGCAAGTGACAAAATTGCTATGACAACGCAATCGTATTATATGGATAAAATTCCTAATATAGACTGTATAAAAAGTAGAAAGCGTTGTAGTCAATATTTTAACAACTCAGATAACAGTGAGAACATAAATCTTTATGATTTTATACATCATTTCAATTTAAAAACAGTTGATAATCATTCAATTATTAGTTTTAACCCAAAAAACTACTATTTTAAAAGACTGTATAGTGATGGAAACTCAAGATTTGTTAACAAAAAGGAAATATATGAAGAATTTAAAGGAAAAATTATCCATGATTATAACATTAATCAAATAACATTAGATATCAAAATATTTTATACACTTCAAGAAAATAAACATTCTATTAGAAAGAAATTAACAGAAAACAAATCTTCTAACACAATTATGTGCTATTTAAAACCATTAGGAGTGTTACGACGTTCTAAAGATAGAAATCTATTCTACAATAACAACGCAGAAATCAATAAAGAACATCAACAATTTATTTCATTTACAACTAATTATCAATTGGTTCATATACATTCTAGTGATGATGAATCGTAATAATGTAGTCACTTAAAACTTTTTATATTATATTTATTGGCTTTTAAATTATATTCTATGAAATGTACTCAGTTTTTTAATATTTTTTTAGTCAAAAACTGAAATAACATATTAAGCAAATTGTATAATTACCATAATAGCAGCCTTGAATGCTACTAAAACATACTAAACAAGTTTATATACAAATTGGGATCATAGTAAGTACTAACTGATGATTAATTCTGACAAATTATAGACATTTTTGAGATATTTATGAACGAGAACAGCTACTTGTAGCATTATGTACCAAACACAAAATCAAATAAAGTATACTGATGTAGTTTAACAAATATGTATTTCTTTTAGCTAATCCAGAGTATTTTACTGTCATTTAAAAGTTGATATGTTAGTGTTTCTATTAGAGAGATTTGAATTTACTGCAGACATCAAACAATCAATACCATATCTGAGAACATAAATTAATTTTTGTAGAAAAATTGTTTTGGTGTGTTTCTACGCTAGAAAGATTAGACTTTATCGTTTTTCATAGTATTTTGTTGACATAATTAATATATAAACATATTATACAGTGATATCTGGTTTCCTTAAGAGGTTTAAAACATAACACTTATCAACATAAATAGGGAATACAGGTAACATCGCATGGAGCAGCAATCTAATCAAATTTCTATTCAAATATAGAACGGAATGTCTTTCCAGATGAATATTTTGAAATACCACCTGCTATATTCATACTAGGAATGATTAGAAATATTAGTTGAATCTGGTTAGAGATGTTTTTCTTAGTCTTCTAAAAAAAGTTGATTGATACCACTTTATTTTTTATGGAATATCAGAATAAAAAAAAATGTTTACTTTTTTTCCAAGTAAAAAGATTTTTTACTTTATCAAACACGTAAATATTATATGTATGATATTGACAACACTATTTATATAATAAATACTGTTTATCACAATAAACTTTGAACCAGTTTCTATCTATTGTTAGGAAATTCATGTTGAGAAACTATCTTTTATTACACATTAATTTTTTCACAACCCTCTTACTATTTGTTTACACACTTATTTCAATAAGTACAAGGAAATCTAATTTATAGCAAATGTCTTGTCATATACTATCAATAGTGGAATATCACTTTAAAAGTATTATCTCTCATCCAACTATGTAGTAGAGAAGCATTAAGGATAACGTAGAAAGAATTAGCTTAAAACAGGTTTGTCTATGATATGATTTTAACACTAAATCTCTATCTCAACATAATAATAAAGCTCTTGCTATAATAACACCAAATAAGATCAACTAATATATAGCATAGTTAATAATATTTTAATTCTAGAAGAAATAAGCCTATATAGCGCTATAATGCTTTAATAACATTAATCATATGGGTAATAAATAATGCTGCATATAAAATATATTACTTTAATAAATTATTAAAAATTATGATTCTACTGAATAAAGAAGCTATATTAGTTAGAAAATCAAATAATAGATATATATACTAAAAACTTGCCACATATATGAATCACTATAGTGTCTCTATTAAACTAAAATGAATAATTTTAAACATAAATAATCTAGTTTAACAATAGTTAATACAAAAATGATAAACAGCATCTTAAATGTTCATTTTGTTAAACTATCATGAATAATAAAGGTATGTTTAGATAATAATTTAGTATTCAACATATCATTAAGAAATGGTCACGTGGTAAACATTCATTAAAAAAATAAGTACCTGTTATAACTTAGTAATAAATAATCTACATAATGAATGATTGTATATTTCTTACAACTTTTAATAAATGTGATGAAATAGCAGCATGTATAAATATACAATAAAGTAGCTAGATAAATATAAGTTTAACATTATTATAAAAAACACTAAATGTTTCTACATCATGTATCTATAATTATGACTACTACATGTGTTATAGCTAGTCCTTTATTTACTTAAATATGCTCAAAATGATAATTATTTGTTAAAATATAGAATTGGTTAATAATCAGCTTAATCTTTTAACTTTTAAAAGCTGGCCATGAAATCGAGTATTATTCATAAGTTCTATTTTCTTTTTATAAAATACGTGAAAAAAATCAAAAAATTACTTTCAATAAAGGGAATAGCAGGTGAATATTTATAAACAATGATAACTTCATTATTTGTATCAATATTATCACGATTAATATGAATAATATTTCCTTTATAGAAATTAACATGTATTATATATTAAAAATTGATATATATATTAAATTAATACCTGTATATAAAAAATGATCTTTAATTTCAACATCAGCAGTACCTGCATCTATCTACAATAGAATGATAATGCATTTAATTTCTATATATCAAAACATAACTAATACATACGTTTGAAACACGAAAAACAGCATTTTCAGGAATAGATTGTCTTTTATTGATGTTTCCATCTGTTATATGTTTAGATATAAAGATTAATTAATTGTAGTAACAATTGATTACTTTGAGTCATGGTGTTACTAGGGTTACAATTGATTAAATTAATAAAATCTATTGTAATATCATCTGAACTTTTAATGTGAAATTTATCCTTTAAGTATTTTAAAAGGTCACAATTGGGTTGCTAAAAAATATATTTTAAAAAGTCATAGAAACTAACTGTAATTACTAATGAAACAATAATAGCTTCATCTATAAATACTTGTTTATGAAATTTAGCTAGTTATAAAATAATTAACTATAGTTTAATTTAATAAAGTAGAGGAAGCTTGTTAAAAAATTTAATTACCAATAAAATTTAAACATTCCATAGCAGTTGAAAAAGTAATGTATGCAGTTTTTCTTTTACGAAGACTAACAATATCATAGAAACCACATGAAAGTATATTGCCAATATTATGAAGATGATTAATTAATATGTTGGCAGTGACACTTGGTGATAACTATATTATAGTTAACTATAGACGTAGTATCTATATAAAGAGAAGCTATACATTTTCAATAATAACTGTTCTACTATCTTTATCTTCAAATGAATTAATATCAATAGAAATAATAGTAGGAGATTGATTATGATTATTAGTGATTATAGGATACTATATATATATATGAAAATTATAATTAAATTATACCAATCTAATACATAGAAATTATCAAAAACAATAAAATATACATCAAAAATTAAGTAATAATTGTATATATTTAATATTATAACAAATTTACATGAAATAAAGAGGTAGACATAGTTTTGGAAAGATGTGAATAATTATCATCTATCATTAAAAGGAAAAATTATATATTATATAATATAAATATAATACTTTTAGATGGTGAATTGTTATTACTAGTAGTTTTTATATAAGTTGCATTATTAAAATCTATTTATAATAACAATATAATTGACAAATGAAAGTAGTATAGAATTCAATAACATACTAGAACCAATAGTCATTTTTTTTATGTCTATACATCTATCATTACTATTATAATAAATGAAATATTTTATAAGAAAATAATTTGAAACCAATTTCAATAAAATTAATACCTATTTTGATTGTAACTTTTAACATGAACAACTTGACCAAAAAAATATTTTCCATTCATCGATTTTAATGCTTGTAATGCATCTATTTCCTTGTAAAATTCAACCAAACTTGAAAAAAATCATTCAAATACTAATCAATTGAATCAATGTATTACGCTAATCCCTATTTATTAAATTGATTATGATCAGTAAAAATAACATTTTTTTACTACAAAAATTACTTCAGATATGCCTTCTTGATTTTTTAATATTTTTACACTTTTTATATCACCATCTATAAAATAACATAAAACATATAATCATTACAATCTACGTATTAATATACATATGTTCAATCGATTACGTAGTAGTCTATTACTAACACTTATATGGATATTAGAAATAATAAGTGTTTTTCCACATATGGATGATGAACCTTCTGGTGGTTCATCACCAACCATGTTAAAATTTCCCCGTGCAATTAATTAACGAACATATACGATTTTCTAAATTTATGATTCGTCTGCATTCGATTATTACATAATTATCTATTGTTTTTAATTGCACGTAAAGCACACGTGCATTTTTGAATTTTTTATAAAGAAAAATACATTCTTGCTGAACCAATAAGTAAAGAAATCAAAAAATAATCAAGTAGATTGTTTATCAACATTTTTTTATGGTTAACGTTACTTTAAATATGACATTAGAATATCTGCATATCATAAAATATCTACCTAAAATTTCATTTTATTACATTATTTATTACATATTGAGTACCTTATTTTTACTTGATATACTATTTTAACAAATTTGTAACTATTACATATTATTAAAATTTTTTTTAAAGAAACTTTGATAATAAAATATACTTTTCTACTATTTTTGATGTAATAAATCATATCTTGCTGGTATTAAAATTATATTAATAACTATAATTCTAAATTTCCTTTACTTTTATATCATTTTTATGTTCCTTAGTTAATTTATCGACAATTTAATATTCATCATAAAACATTGACAAACTCATTAGTACAAGTTTTTACTATTCTAATGCCAGTCATATATTTTCCATTAAATTAATTTATTTTTTTAATAATAGCGTAAAATGTAACTAATAGTTTTTAACCATAAAGAATATAACCTTGTATTGATATGAATGAATTTATGATAAATTATGAAATTAGATTTTATATTCTATATTCTGTATTTATTCACCCTAAATTATTAAGATCTTATATTATCTGTAGATTTTTTTTTCAATTTATAATCTTATCTATTGTTATAATATAATAATAAAATTCATATCATCTATACTTTATTTTATTTTATTTATTAACCACCTTTATTCACTATAGAGTTTGTTGTCCAATATTATCTTCATTATAATAGCTATATTCTATCTAATACATTATATAATTAAGAATTACATTCTATTATAAGCATAATGGAATAGATTACATAAAAAAAAGTAAACAAATGCCTACTTTTTTTACATAATAATTTGAAAACATGACATCATTCTTCAATTCATTACTTACGCTTTTTAATCCACCATATCATTCATAACATCTATTAATTGTTTAATAAAATTTAATATTATTATGTTTATATATGTGATATGATTTTAACTGCAAACTTCTACTTATAAATTACCACACAATAATCAGTTCCTTGTGCGCTTGCGCACAAAAAAAACCAATATTAACAGGTGTCTCATTTGTTGATTGTAATTGTTATGGGTAGAAAAAAGTCAAAAAGATCAAGAAAATCTATAAAAAAAGTTACACGTACACTTGAATGTGTATTTGATTGCCCATTTTGTAGTAATGAAAAGTCATGTGTAGCAATACTGTATGATAAATATATATTTCGATAGTATCTAACACTACCATAACATTAGAATAGCTGAAACCGCAACTGGAAAAATATCTTGTAGCGAGTGTAGAGAAGAGTTTCAAACACCTATAAATCGTAAAATTTAATATCTAGACCAAATAATTTTGAATGTATTATTGTAGACTTGTCTGCACCAATTGACGTGTATAATGAATGGATTGATGCATGTGAAGCAGCAAATAACTAACTCTTTCAGTTTTATAAATTTTTCTGCAAATTTACTTAAAATATCATTTGTTTTAATCAAAATAAATTGTACTTTTAACTCATTTGATGATTGATCATTTTTTATGTGGTTTTAGTGGTTAATAACTTACTTTGTGGACTATTTATCCAACTAATAATATAAAAAGAATGTTAATATTTATTGAATTGCTACTTTTTTTATCTATTCATAAAAAAATTTAGTCATGATAATATAGCTTCAAAAATATGTACATGTTTTTGACGATTTTAGTTTATTTTTATTACTTTTCTAATATTAAAGCAACCTATTTCGTGCTCTAACTTATAATAATAATAAATTTGGAATATATTTGAAACTTTTACTATTTAAATTGATGTATACATTACAAAGTGTATAATTCATTTAATATCAAAGATTGTTATGATTCAAGTAAATACTTTATCTAGAATTGAAATAATTATGACAGTATTCTTTGCTTTAAATAAAAATTTCTTCAGATAGGCTTTTATGTGTGCTAACATGCCACAAGTTCTTTTATTCTCATTTACAACACTTGATTACCTAACAACCCTACTACCTAACATTATAAAAACTACTACTCTTAGGATTCTAATAAAAATGGATTCTCACTTAACTATCATAAATTTAAAATCAGTATTTACATTTTGATACATGTACAAGTTTGATTAACTATTACTTTTCATGGTCTAAGTGGTCATTTATGTAACACTGCCAAGTGTTGAAACAGCTAAGAAGGTGGCTATCATTTACAAACTTATATTGTCAAATGTGTGTAGCACAGTAATAATAATATTGTAAGGCTAAAAATTTTTATACAATTTAAATGAATACTGTGACTATATAGTAAGGTAATTAAATTATAGCAAGTATATAGCACGCCCACACGCACAGAAAAATACAGATAAAACACAACATATTCTAAAGATAGGTACCATGTTTTTTATATGATGAAAACGGCCAAAAAACAACAAACAAATAAGTAATTAATCAATCATATAGTCCATCGACATCATCAGTAAACATACTACTAGCGTTGACTTGAGTGGCCGATGTTTGGAATGAATTGTCAGCATTTGATGCATTGTTAGGTTGATTTGAGAAGCTTTATCAATTTGCATAAGATCAATAATATACATATTTAAATTTACCTAAAATTTCCAAAACCACGAGAACTTTGAAGATTTTTGGCAAATGTCTCATATCTACGTATATCACTATCAGTTACAGATTTCCTTGCATATTTCATTGCAATTTCAAAATGGCGAGGTGTAATCTCAGGAACTGGATCTTCTATTTCAATATCATCAGTATCATTATCCTTGGTAAAAGAATCTTTCATAGAGTTTTTGTTTGCAAGTTCAGTTTCAATAGATTCTTTTATAGCAAGTTTGCAAGCACGCTGGCAAATTTCAGTAAGATCAGCACCACTAAAACCTTGTGTCATAGCTGCAATAGTAGCCAAGTTAACAGATTCTGATACAGGTGACCTACGTAACGATGCTTGAAGAATAGACAATCTAGATTTTTCATCAGGTAATGGAATATAGATAAGTTGATCTAAACGACCCGGTCGTAAAATAGCTGGATCAATAATATCAGGTCGATTAGTAGCACCAATAATAAAAACATTTTTCTTTTTACCCATACCATCCATTTCAGTAAGAATCTGGTTAATTACTCGATCAAGTGCACCACCAGCATCACCAACACTGGAGCCACGACTTTTAGCTATTGAGTCTAATTCATCAAAAAAAAGAACACAAGGAGAAGCCATCCTAGCTTTATCAAAAATCTCGCGTACATTAGCTTCACTTTCACCGAACCACATCGTAAGAAGTTCAGGTCCTTTAATGCTAATAAAATTAGCCTGACATTCTGTTGCAATAGCTTTAGCTAAAAGTGTTTTACCACAACCAGGTGGTCCAAAAAACAGTACTCCTCTACTTGGAGTCATACCAAATTTTAAAAACTTTTCAGGATATTCAACAGGATATTGAACCAGTTCTTGTAGTTCACCTTTAATATCTTCAAGACCTCCAATATCATCCCAACTAACTTTTGGAGATTCAATAACAGTTTCTCGAAGAGCTGATGGGTTGGTTTTTTCAAGTGCATACTTAAAATAAATTTGTTATTATACACAAACTAATATTATATGAGAATATTATATACAACAAAGTTTTCTTGAGTTACAGCCATACTAGCTAAAATTTCAGCATCAATAGAATCATCCTCTGGATCAAATAAATCCATTTTCTCTCTTATCTGTTGTAGAGCAGCTTCAGTACAAAGTGAAGCAAGATCGGAACCAACAAATCCATGAGTTTCATGAGAAATCTTAACAATGAATAACATAGTTAAACATTGTCATATATTAAAGTAAAAGTTATTATACTTTGTTGAGATCAACTTTTTCATCTAGCTTCATATTTTTTGTATGTACTTTAAGTATCTGTAATCTACCATCTGGGTCTGGTATGCCAATATCAATTTCACGATCAAAACGACCAAATCTTCGTAAAGCTGGGTCAAGGCTATTAGGTCTATTGGTTGCAGCCATAACAACTATATGACTTCTAGTTTTTAAGCCATCCATTAATGTTAATAATTGTGACACTATACGACGTTCAACTTCACCATTCACCTTCTCACGTTTAGGAGCAATTGCATCAATTTCATCAATAAAAATGATGGCAGGAGCATTTTTTTCTGCTTCATTAAAAGCTTTTCTAAGATTGCTTTCAGATTCACCTGCCAACTTACTCATTATCTCAGGGCCATTTATAAGAAAAAAGTATGCACCAGTTTCGTTAGCTACAGCTCTAAAAACGTAATTTAAAATCACAATAATTTTGTAAGTAGTTAAGAAAATGTATCACTATTACTGATTTTGAAAAATAATTATTATAGTAAAAAATTAAAAATAACCTTGCAATCAAAGTTTTTCCAGTACCAGGTGGACCATGAAGTAGAATACCCCGTGGTGGCTAAAAATGCGACATAGGAGACAAGTAAAAATTCATACAAAATTATACTTTGACTCCAAGTGTTTTAAAAAGTTGTGGATGACGTAAAGGTAATTCAACCATTTCTTTAATAAGACTCATTTGCTTATCTAAACCACCAATATCATCATATCCCACTTCATTTAAGGCAGCTTCTTCATCCTTTAAAAATATGGTTGGTATATTTTTACACTTTAAAAAAAGCTATGTGAATTAAAGAATTACTTCTCTTCGAACAGGATCACCATCACAATGAATTATAGTTTCAGGAGCCACAATACAAAATGGTGAAGGATCGGTTTCTACAACTTTAAATTCAATTGCTGTGTTAGAAGCCCTAACTATAAAAGTATCTCCTTTATGAATAGGTCGAAAACATTCCACAAAATAAGGTTTTAAATGGGATTCGAACAGATTTCTTTAGTAAATGAATAGTTAAAAATTGACATGTTTCATTATAAAAAAAACAATCACCCAGTAATTCCTTCAACTGTATCATCAATTGGTAATATATGCACTCTTTTACCATACGGCACGTCATCAAATTGAGAAACACTATTTGTTTACAAATGAAAATCAGTATCACACAACAAATAATGGTAGATATACATGACAGCATCTCCAATTTTCACTCTTAGATTATTTCTAGCAGTTCTACTCATCATAATAGTATTATTTGGGCATCCGTCATTAGTAACAACAGTTAGTGCAGTAGTTTTACGGCGTCTTCCTTTCAAGAGGATGATATCACCACGAAACAAATGTAATTCCTTAAGTTTACTCTATAAATAATTTTAAATATGAAATATCGTAATGGTAAATACAATATTTACTTCAGATATAAAACATGTGGAAGATTCATCAATTGCTGATGGAGAAGAATCTACAATTAACTTGTTTGGAAGATATTTTTTAGGTTTATGTTCACTATATATTTATTTATAACATTAATATCGGTTGAAAAAAAATTAAAAAAAGCCATTTACCGTAATTTTTTTGACTCAGACTGAGTAACCATAACCAACTCTATTACTAAAGTCGTCGGTTAAATTTCTTATTCTTCGTGCCGGTGTGGTGACGTATAATACTCTCATATTTTTAGTTTTTTTAACTTATTTTATTGGATTCAATTACAATTATCGCTATAATTTTTTTAGAGCTAAGCACATAAAACACAGTTATATGCTTCTACTATGATAGATATTTCTAAAGATGTCCATATATAGTAATTTTTAAAACTAGCTATAATTTTTTAAAATATTATTCTCTCTCATCTATATAAATATAATTGTGCACTTATTATTTTTTATTACTGAAAAAAAGTCTCAGTATTAATAAATTTTTTGATAGATCGGGATTCAAACGCGCTTGCGCACAATTGCTTTATCGTGTTATAATTTTGTATTAATTATCCATATAAATATACATAACATACTAGAAACAAATTAAAATGTTTTATTATGTATCTAAATTAATTTTTCAATATTAATCATCTAAAATTTTTGATTTAGCTATATAAAATATTGTGATACAATTACATAATCAATTATTCAGATAGTTATTTAGTATATAAATATTTAAAAAATTTTACTTGATTACTAATTATTCTTGATTAAATAATATACTTAATGTTGCAGCTGTAATGATGTAACATTATTTAAATCAATAAGCGTGTGACCCTACATAAAGGTAGGGAAATATGTACATGTCAATAGATCATTGTATTTCTACATACAAGATTAATGTTAGTAAACAATTGTTACAATCAATAAATTAATATTTTGCAAAATTCATGAACCTATTTTTATGGTTCGACATGTTTTAATGATATAATGCATTCTTACACTACGATGGTATGTGTATAAATTCACGTGACTTGTTAATCCATTATTCTATGCAATGTGATATTCCCACGGATAGCATAATTAAATTCATTATTTATAAACTTCACAATGAAACAGATTCATAGTCTATTAATCATAAACCATCTTATAAATAATAAGACATAGAAATAGCGATAGATTATTAGTTTTATTGATTAATGACATCTAAGTTACTGTATTAACATAAAAACTACTCCAATAGAAACCTTATTGCCAAATTCATTAAATTTAAAATGAAATTGGAATAAAACACTATCTCATTACAGAATTCAAGCAACACACAACAAATAGACATACACAGTGGTTATCTAAATAAATTTAATAAGACAGACTTTAGCCAAGAGTATGTAATCTTGCGAATGTAGCCGAAAGTTAACGGAAATGTGAAATAAGATGAAATCACGAATAAACACAAAAATTTATTATTAATAATAAGTGCGATTTATGAAAACTTTATTATTTAAGTAAAATAAATTTAAAAATTTTAATTTATTTTGTTCTAACACTTAAAAGTAATTGAATTTAGTCAACTTTTTAAGTATTACACACATCAAGATTATTACGCATAATACTAGCAATGCTGTCTTGTAAATCCTTAAATTTTTTTAATAAAACTTTTTAAGCATGTTGTTATTAAAATATATACAAAAAAATAACATTACACTATTTAAAAGTGATAGAAATAATCCATAGTTTTTTTAATGTTATCATACGTAAGTAAACCACTTTTATAATAAATTTAAAGTTTTTACTTATTATTTTATATAAATCATTTATATCTAACCATTTCAGATATATATATGAATATATTTGGTTATAAAAAAAGGTATATGAATTTATAAAGTTTATTAATGGTTTATCTAGTTAATATTCTAAATAATGACTTTTAATGAAAGAATATTAAAAATTCACCAAAAATTATTGTATTTAAGATGTAATAATAAATAAAAAAATATGGTGAATGATATTCGAATCCAATATACCAGTTATAGTTGTTATATTGTAAATTTAAATAATACAACGCTCCATCTACAATTTTTTAATTAAATATGACAAAACATGGTTTTTTATATGTAAAAACACTGTTTAATGATTATAGGTCACATTACAATGTCATATGAAAAGTAAAATGTTGTAATAACTTGATGAAATCTAAAAAAATCAGGAAAAATGTATAATTAGGTAGTAGTCTACTGGAAGTTAGTAAAATGGTTTTTTTTATTTTTTAATAATCAATGGCTAGTCTTTAAGAGGTGGTTATCTTAGTATATAGCAACATGTGAGATCATACGAAATAAGTAGTTATTAACTTTTACAGTGTATATTACTTTTTTTTAATAACAAGTTAAGAAATGTGTATTTTTTGAAATGTTAATAAATTAATGTGATTCTAATTCATATTCGATTCAATTAAAGTCTTAAAAATTGATGAATATATACTAACATCATGTTTTATTAATATAAATCTATTAAATTAGATATTAAAGTCAAAAATTTTCTATTTTTTTCAATATATTATGATAGCATATCAAAAATTAAATAAGTGGCATGTTGACTAGCTATTTTTTTTAAATATTATATTTTCTAAATAAATATGTTAATGAATAAACTTTTTTTTGATTATATTTAAAATAATATATTTAATTATTTAAAATTTATGATTATAATTATTCTAATTAATATATATAGAACAAGAGTATATGATTTAATAAATATAATTTACATTGATAAGCATTACTACAAGGTATGATGATACTTTCAAAGTACGTAAATGTAAAAAAATTAATTTTATAGGATGAAAAAGTAATCTAAACAAATATAGTCTTAATAACGTCGACAGAAATTATAAAAATACAAAAAAATCAATTAGTTCAATAAGGAATGAGCATTAATATTTAACAAATTATATATATATATATATAAATGAAATGATGAAGCAAAAAAACATAACCATTAATAATGGAGGTAAAATTAACATTAATAATAAATGAGGCTGACTATTTAATGATATAAAATAGATGATAATTTACACACGTTTCTATCTTATAGGTGGAGCAAGTTTAAGAATAGATATTGTTTCTTCATGTTTTATTTCAGAAATATCTTGTGGTGTAAAAATGATAAGTTGATTGGATGGATTTTTTTTGACATAATCAATTAATAGATCAAAGCATATTTTACGATTAACTGAATCCTAAAATAGATTAAGTTAAATTAACAGTATAAAGAATAATTGCCATGAAAACATCAAACTCATCCAAGCATCGAAATGGACTATCCATCGTCATCCATAGAGATACAACAAAAGCCAATGTAGAAAATGATCTTTCACCACCAGATAAACTTTTTATATCTTTAATATTAATTGAATCATCTCTAAGAGACATCTAGTAGTAAAAAAAAATAATCTAACCATTCAATCTAAAGCAATATAATGATAATATACATTGATAGTTAGCTCCTCTTTTATATGGTCAAAGTTTAAAGTGCCATCAAAACCACGATATTGCAAAATGGATGAAAAATATTTTTTTAATTTTACTGTAAGATTTGATTGCATAGTCTCATATTTACGTTTACGAATAACAAGTTGATTTTTAAGGGTCTACAATACATATATATATATATAGCTCAATTTGCTATAAAAATACCACCATAAATATAATCTAATAAAAAGTATACTTCAGTAAATGCTTTCAAATTTTCAATTGATTTTACACACTCTAAAAGACGTTTACTTTCTTTTTCATATTCAAGTTGTAGTTGTTCTACATTCTGTGCGCTAAAAACACATACAGAATTTTATATAGAACTATAAGTATAAGTAAACTTAGTCTAATCATATACTTGATAGATTTAGAATGGTTTAGTTTAATGGTTAATTCATCTATTTCATTATTTATATCTTTTGGAGAACGTTTAGCGTCATTAGTTGGTTCTCCTACACTTTTAAGTTGCATTTCCCTTTCCTGAAGCGTGGCCAATAATGCATTAGATCGAACTAATGAATTTTCTAACTGCTGCTTGCATTTCTGCATACCATGACTAATATTATCGATTTTGTAATGTAAGCTGCTTATTTTTCTATTTAAAGCAACCTCTTCATCCTTTTTTTTTAAAAAAAAATATCATACATTACATATATTTTTTAAATGATAATACAGAGCTAATAACTATATTTAATGTACAACTAATTATTGGTTTGTATTAAATTATTTGATCTATAAAAAAAATGTTTATGATAAACTTTGTGGTCAAATCACTATATTTTAAAGCAATAAAAATGGTATTACAATTTTAGGCAAAAAGCTTAAATATTAATAAAAAAAAATATTAGTTGGAATGATAAAACAATCCTTTAATATAAAATGTAATCCAATATTTTGAATATTAATTAATAAAATTACTTTTTTAGAATCGTATAACAGTTTGATACGTTCATTCTCAGAATTTATGCTATCAATTACATTTTTTAACTCACATAGTTGTTTTTCCAGCTGATTCACACTATCTACAGCAATCTCAATCTATACAAAAGTAATAATGTATATTTAATTGAAAATACTAACTTAAATTTACATTGTTTTTCATTTTATCTTTTTTATCAATCATTTCTTTTAATTCATTTTCCTTACAATGAATTATAATCATTTTCATTAACATAATGTAATGTATTTAATTACCAAGTCACTTAAATTTGCAGCATGCCTCTTATGTTCTATAAGATCTTCTAATTCTTTTTTTTCCTACCAAAAATCAATTAAGTTGATGATAATGATGTGTACGACCTTACTAATCGTATGTTATATTGCCCTCGTTTTATGTCATCTAGATTTTTTGAAATTGACGACAAGTCATTTTGGAGTAATTGATATTCAAGTTTTAATTGTTGACACTTTTTTGTAGATATTTCAACTAAATCACGATCATTTCTAATTCTGTCGATCAATTCCCTAATAATATAAATTTTAATAGTTATATGTATACCAATAGGATAAATTTAAAAAAATACTGCTTTTGAAAGTTGATATTTTGAACTAAAAAGCGAGGACTTTTTTGTATGCTCGAATAGAATCGACTATTGCCCATATTAAAATTAACCATAAATTCATCACCATCAAGTGTATAAGCTTTGATAGTATTTTTGGGTGGATTTCTTATCATTAATTGTTTTGCAACTTCAATATCATCAACACACAATATTTTTTCAATAGATGCATGATCAATGAGCATATTTAAAACAGTAGGATGATCACATTGTATAATATTAAGCAATGAAGGAAATGTTGACATCGGTAACTGATTCAATGGTATATCATAAACTTTATCTTGAAATTTAGTAACGATTATATTCGGCATAAACTGTGGTAAATTGTAGTATTTATTGGCCATTTTCAATAAAGTACTCTTATCCTTGTGACTGTGTACACAGTATGAAAGTAGCAATTTTTTAAGGGAGACTTCCGTAGCTAATGCCCATTTATTATCTTTCAGAGATATGAGAGATCCTATCATAGAATATAAAGAAACTTTAAATAAAAAAAATTGGCTTACCAATTGGTCCAAGAGGTTTTCTATCAAACAATCCTTGTCTATACGCAATATCAATATCCTCTAAAAATTTTGGTGTTTCTCGTGAATAAACAGTGAGATGACTATTGCTTGTATGTAACCTTTCGTATTGTTGTTCTTTTTTTTTAAGAGCATTTTGAAGTCGGCAATGCTCATTTGTTGTGTCAACAAGCATCTGCTTTTTTTGGTCAATTTCCATGTTGATTATTCGTCGTTTTTTCTCAAATTCTGTTTGTTTTAATTCTAGTTCTGCTTTTTTTGTATTTAACTCATCCAATTTGGCATATATTTCCTTCTTCTCATTTTCACGGCTTTTTTCATCCCTGATATGTATATAAATCACTTTTTTAAATAAATGTTGAAATAATTATATAACTTTGATTTTAGCTGCTCAATTTTTGTAGATAATTCTTGGGAAGACTTTTCAATTTGGTTCAATTCATTTTTGGTATATTCAATACTATTCTATAAACTTTAAAAAAAAATATACAAAATTTTATCACCTTGTTAGACTGTATGGACATTTGAATATTCTTATAATTACTAGTAGCGGTACCTTTTTTCTTTAACAAAGCATTGGTTTCTGTACCCATTCTTTTTAAATCATCTTCAATTTTTCGTAACTTACTCTTTTCCAATTCTATTTTACTCTAAATTAATAAATAAACAACTTATGAAAATTTCTTTATAGTTTATACTTGATTTTTTGATATTTTAAGCTCTAATTTAGATAAAACTTTCTCTAATTGACACTTTTCTTTGTCATGTTTTTCGTATTCCTATTATGTAAAAATAAAATAATTTAACGATATATATATATAGCGCATAACGACTATAAATGATAAGTATGAGCAAAATAAATAGAGTATTATATAAAATAAAAAGATTTTATATATTTAACTAATACTAGATCAAATACGTAACAGCATATACCTACAATCAATATCATTATCAATATATTACAGTCTTAGTTACAGCATTTAAAAACATTTTTTTTACATTTTGTATTAAATTACATGAAAAAAACCCTGAAATTATATAATTATTTGATGATCGTGTATAAAAAATCACAGTCAAATTAAAAAATAATACAAATTGAAACAAGAAAATTACCTTAAAATCTACATTATACGCTGCCCATTCAATTTGGTGCTTTAAATAGTCAATTCTTTGAGAAATTTCCATCATTTGACTTTGAATTTCAAGTTTATTTTTAATCTCTGCAACATATTCTTTGTATTGTTGACATGCTTCGACTTTCATTGAAAGTGCTTTTTCACTATCACATTGTTTTTCAATAGTGTATAATATACGAGATTTCATTTGACTTAGATTAGTAGCATTCAAAAATATATTATATTTGGCTTTTGGATGTGAGCTACTTAAAAATTTTCGACTTGTTTCTTGAGTCAGTATACATACTGGATTACATATTTGAATATTAAAATGTTCAACAATCATATCTAAGTCTTCACGATTTGTTGTTATAGTTTTTTGGTTGGCTGTCTTAATCTTATATTTAGCAGAACTATTTTGAAGCAGACGTTTTTCAATAATAATTTTCTCTCCATATACATCAAATTTGTAGGAATCACGACCTTTGTTTCTAAGTGTGATTTCAATAGACGAAAAGCTATTTAGGCAAGTATATTGTTAAAATAATTCTACACATGATAACAAAAACATACCTACAGCCAGTTTTTATTAAATCTCTCATATTAGTTGCGCGGTTAGTGTTTAAAGCCTTTCCACCCAATACCAACACAATACCTGTTAGAATAGCACTTTTGCCACCTAAATAGCAATTTATATAGCTCATGATTGGATTGTATTATACACTAAGGTTCATTACTTCCGTTTGATCCTATAACTATATTTAAATTGGAATCAAATTCAACTTGTAAATATTCGTGGCACATAAAATTTCGTAGAACAACCTTTTCAATTGTTCCAGCATTCATCTTTGTTTCACCTTTATAAGGTTATGAATCACGCGGTAAATTTTCTTAAGGGTTATTAAAATCAATAAAACTATAAAATTTTTTAAATGTTACTCTGACTAAAAAAATTCTTACAAAAGATTTGCTCAAAAATCACTTTTGCTACACAATGTCAATAAACTATCGGTCAACCCTAAATACCCAGTCAGATGCCT
Source organism: Kudoa iwatai (assembly GCA_001407235.2). Taxonomy (NCBI): domain Eukaryota; kingdom Metazoa; phylum Cnidaria; class Myxozoa; order Multivalvulida; family Kudoidae; genus Kudoa; species Kudoa iwatai. The sequence continues at coordinate 6,930 of JRUX01000494.1, read as the reverse complement.
GCGCATTAAATTAAAATCATACTTTTTAATCTTTCGATTTTCATAAAAGACATTTCTTTTTTTTTAATTTCACCTTCTCGTCATGATAAAAATTTTTATTATAATAAAATTTTGTTGCAGTTATTTTTGGCAAAAATATAGGATACAAATACTTTATTAGAAGTGAATTATTTGTATCATGTATATAAAATTTATGGTCGTTTAAAATTGTTTTAAGTTAAAATACTGGTAAATAACGATACTATTTAGGTTTTAGCTTAAAATAAATATAAACTTGTATTAGCTTAAACAAACTTATTTTCAATCATTTATATGATCTACTCTAATTTTTCTTAATAGTTTTACGTATACTGAGCTCTTCAAAACATGTATCATAATACTATATTGATTTTTTACGAAATCTGTTGTCATAAAACTAATATTGGCGAGAGTTAGCAAATTGACTAATGATTAATAATGTGTCACTGGATGTGCTTCTCAGTCACAAAAAATTTACTTATGTGAAATTGGCATTCATTATTGCTATAAAATTCTTTATTTTAACTATTCAGATGCCATGGCACTAAATGCATTCTCATTCTGTTAGAGTAAACTAGGAAAATTTATAACTATTGCTATTTATAGAAATTAAATAAAAATTTAAAAAACCTATTTAAGATATCTAATATGGATAGTTACTAAAAAATTATGTAATGTGTAAACAATGAGCATAGCAATCACGTTTTTTCGTTGATTAATGAGAATGATCGTGCACCATCGCTTTCTCGGCAAAAAACGAACAAGAGCTTATGAAGTCGGTTGAACTGATGTTTATATTATTTACATTATTAATGTGAGCAAATTTACTAAAAACTGTTTGCATAATTTTTAAAAAAAAATTTTATTATCGTATAAGTAATTTTTAAATAAATTTTTGGATAAAAATGAATTGAAATTTATTTTAAAATATATTAAGACACATAAGTTATTTTATTAGTAGATATACATACCATCATGTTTTTAAATGTCTCTAAATGGTGGTCTTGCACGCAACAATAATAAATTGCCGCTCTACATCGGTAATATTTCTATCATTATTAAAAGGTTTCATAAAAATCCAAAATCTCATAATTTCAACACTATTTATAACATATTAATTCAATATATTAACAATATATTTATTATTAGAAATTAAAGTTAATAATAAAAATACATATTTTAAATTTCATTTAATTTTTATTGAAATTTTTAAATTATAACAAAATATGTAACTATTAAATATACGTTTATTAACGATAGTTAACGACATAAAAGTAATTCTGATTTATTGTTTGATTGTGCAAAATGTCTCTGAATGATGATGATAGATTTAGAAGTTTAAAATCGTATTCAAATTAACAAAAATTGTTTTATATAAACAATTTATAACATACTATTAGTTCTACTGTAAATAGGGATTTCTCTCCTATAAATTGGAACCATTATTTTGAAGATAAACAATACATTACATGTGAAATGGGCGTATATCACATAATTGAGAGTTTTAATACATGAATTTAGAAATTTTCTATATATTTAAGTGGTAAAAAAGGTCCCTTTCTTATTTTAATTCATGGTGCTGGATTTAGTGCACTTTCATGGGCAGTATTTACTGTATATTTTCTGATTATTTTTTTTTCTATTATTCAGTATATTTCCTTATTTTATTTCATTGTTAATGTGCTTTTTTTAATAGAAAGCTATTGTTGAGATGGTTGATGTGAGGATTATTGCTATTGATTTACGTTGTCATGGTAATGTGTTACAAGTAGACACATTTGTTTATTTTAAATTTTGTAGGTGATTCTGTTAAAGGCAACAACTATATACTAGATATAGAAACCCTGACCAAGTAATAAATATGGACCTAATCGATTTAAATTAATTTAAAATAAGGGATTGTGTGAAAATAGTTGAAAGTGTGTGTGATGATGAGTGTAAAAAATGTATAATAGGGCATAGCCTTGGTGGATGTATTGCAACTCATTTGGTGAATAAATTGAAAAATATTTATGGGTTGGTTGTGATAGATGTAGTAGAAGGTTGGTATTTATAAATACTATTTTTGTTATTGTAATGAAATAGTATTCTGTTGTAAAACTATTGACATAGGAACAGCAAAATTAAGCTTAAATATTATGAAATCAATTCTAGATTCTCGTCCTAATAAATTTAGTAGTATTTATGAAGCTATAGAATACATGTATATATATATGATGTTTTTTGTAATTTTTTAAGTATAAAGATGGGTTTATATAGATTTAAAAGTAAGATTACCTTAAACATAGAATCAGCAAAGGTTTCAGGTGTGGGTCAGATGAAAGTAGTTGATAAAGAAGGAGATGTAAACGTTATTGACTCTTTCTATGAAAAATGTACAGCATCAAAAGATGTTACATGGAGGATTGATCTATGTCATTCTCATCCATATTGGAATAGTATGTTTTTAGTATATTTCTTTGTCTATACAGTGCTACTATTTATATGAATTTTAGGCTGGTTTAATGGATTGTCTAAAATGTTCTTAGATGCAAAATGCGCTAAACTATTAGTCTTAACAGCTGACAATAAATTAGATAGAGAACTTCTTATTGGTCAAATGGCTGGTAAGTGCTTTTGATGTTTTATAGTAAAAATTATAAAAAAATGTTAGACTAAAAAATCTTGCTAAATACATTATTTTTTACTTATAAAATTAAATATTAAATCGTTTAAAATTATTCTTTGTAAGAATTTATATTCAACTATATATTATTCATCATAAATTGTAAACATTTGATGACAAATCACTTTTAGGATACATTTTCAAAATACTAAATTATTCTACGTTATTTAAATTATTTTTTAACTTTCTTAATAGTAGAAATAAGAAGTTTAATTTAACATAAAAAATATTCTGTTTAAACAGTAAAATCATATAATAGATCGTATTATATAGAGTGATTAAAACATTTTCAATATTATGACCAAAACGGATCATTAAATGAATAAAGAAAAAGAATAGATTGCAACTTAAATGTCTAAAAGAACAATTCATTAAAGAGATATATGCTAAAATTTTCTAATAAGCTTTATTGTCTTAATTTGTAATAGGTAAACATTCTTAATGGTGGAAATTTCATTGAATACCACTATTAATAAAAATATTAGATACATTTCTCTACTAATTAATGACATTTTAATTTTAATCTCTACTCTTTTGTTATTTGTAGATTTTTAAAAGTTAAATGAGTAAAATATAGGTGCATATCAGCTAGAAATAATCCGAAGTAGTGGACACAACATCCATGAAGATGAACCTATTAAGGTAATGTCATATTATGCGTAATAGCTTCATAAATGCAGAGATTGCATTTTTTTATATAGCTAGCAGAAATGGTTACTCGATTTATAAAAAGAAATAGAATAATATAAATTTTACGGTCAGAAAAAAAAACACAACCACATTATAGGATAAAGAACGATAAATTCAACATATAATAGTGAGAAGATTCAAAAAAAAATGAAATTTTTTAGAAGGACTTTAATATTTTTGTATAGTGATTAGATAACACTTTAAATAACTATATATTATCACATGTGTTATCAATAGATGTATATATTTTTTTATTATGAATCTGAATCACTATTGGGATCAGATATATCGTTATCATCCTCATCTTCCACATCAATATCACTAGCAGAAGATTGTTCAATTGGAAGATCATCATCATCATCATCATCGTCGTCAGAAATCTGAGATTTTTTATTACGAGGAATGTTTTTAGATACTTTAGGTTTTTGTTTAGCATTTTTTGTCCTTTTATTAGCATTATGATTGGTGGTGGTGGTAGTATTTGATTTTTTGTATGATTCTAGCTCTGTTTCATAACGTTTTCTATCTTCCATACCCAATTTAATATATTTCTCTTTGTCTTTTTCATTTAACATTTTCCATTCTTCAGCTGCTTTACTAATAAGTTTAGCTCCAGAAAGTGTACTTTTTTGTCGAAATTCAGCCAAATAGCACATATATGCAGTTTTTGCTTTTTTTGGAGCGTTAGGATCCTTAGTTTTTTTAGTGCCACGTTTTTGTGTATTTTTCTTGGATTTTTTTGATGCAACAACCATTCCTGATGCTAGATCAGCTTCATAACGTTTTTTGTCTTTGTCTGCCAAGTCTTGAAATTTTTTTCGTTCGCTCTCTGATATAGCTTTCCATTGAGCAGCTGCATCTTTAGCTGCTTCACCAATTGATGTTGAATTACCTTTGTTGTTCTTTCGATATTCTTGCATGAAGAACATAAATGCAGATAATGGTCGCTTTGTAACATTCTCACTCATCACTTCAATATCTCTAAATAAGATAATCACATTAGTTACCATATCACAATTAGGACACTATAGTTGGATAGAAAAAAAAATTATCCACAATTAACATCTAACATACAAATATAGTATAGTTGAGAATAATAGTTAGAGCAAAAATAGTCACCTAACTTCGTCAATGATATAACCTTCGTAAACACACCACCGTTCAATCTGTGTAAAGCCGCCTTGTGATAGTTTCAATCTCTAGCTTGGCGCCTGCTCTTATACGCTTTATTATGTGTTTAATATGGGTAAGGAAAATTTTATTATTCAATCTAACTGTGAAACCAGTTATAACAATAACCCCCACTACAATAGTAATGTGTCACCAATATAATCATATTACAACCATCAATAAATAGTAACTCTATGTACGCAACATTTCCACCCTTATATATCCAATAATGTAATTTATGTTTATATTTTATTATTTTTTTATTATAGCACTAGTTATTTTGAGATGATATTCTAATAATAAGTATCCTTTAGAGAAAAGCTATATGTGTACTATTGATTGCGCATGTGAAAATTTTAAACTAGTGCTATCTATTAAGTCTAGTGGTATTATTTCATTATAAAATTTAATAGATTTGATTTATTATAATGATATATTTTAATAAAAGTTAGATTCATTAATAATTATAATGGCTACTATCCAAACAACATTACATTCATAACCATAGCTTATATCTCAGCAGGATTAATTTTAAGCCGTCGCTATGATTGATGTTGTTTCAATGTTTGCATCAAATTACACCTAACCAATTGATCAACCTTACATAAGTTATCTCTGCTAGTATAAAAATGATAAATAAATCATTAGTTATTTGTCGTGCTTTTATTCGGTAAATAAAGCTACTCAATTCATATTCTTTTTTAATTGTACTCATTCATTTATTCTAATTAATCATTCATGCGCTTCATTGATGTAAACAATAAAAGCATTGTATTGAATTTATAGTTTAATGATAATACTTTTATTCTATTTATTTATAAATACACTATTAAAAAACATATAAAAAAATTAAAATTCCTTTAATAATTTTTCATAAATATATTAAATGTGCTAGCTGTTTTACTTTACAATCAAATCCATGTATTATCTTCATAGATTAAACAAGTAAAATAGTTTATGTTAATATTTAATGATTTTATGCATATAACATATCCAAATTTATCTAAAAACTTAATTAAAATATAATTCTAACCTCATTAAATCTAAAAGAAAAGTTCATAGAGATACAGAACGTTTGGTTTGTAATATTTAGCACTTTATCAACTATTACGAGGGTATCCGATAATATACGTACGTTAATCCTCTATGTTGAACAGGTCAAATGTCGGCCCTTTTCCAAGTAATTTCATTCATGACTAGTTTTCAATAATATTTTTTGTCAATTTTTATTTATTATAATTATATATTTTTATTAAAATGCTTATTTCTTTTTATTAATAACAATAATAATAATAATATTTTTTGTTGATGATTAAGTCTAAACATATTTAAAACTAATTGGAATTAATTTAATAGTATTTAGATTTAAAATACTTTTATTATTATTGGATATAATAGGTATGGCATCCGCTTTGGCAATATTATTATCATCATTAGTATTATTTCTGGTATCCAAACGGCTAATATATTCTTCTATAGAGGATTTAGTAGATTTTATGTGATTATATAAAAAAATCTAGAATGGTTTAAAATGGAGGAACATGTGAATAGACATTGTATGATAATCGAATATTATTTCAAAACCACACTACTAATAGTTAATAGAGGAGAGGTATGAGAAGATAACACTAAATAAATTTTGTAAAACCACAATTTGAATCCAAGTTATCGCTAAATGTTGTCCTAATTTCCTTGTTAATTTATATTGCACGAACATTTCTTCGAGTACTTGCGTAAAAAACGCGCGGCTTTAATTTGAAAACAGCTACTCCTTTGAAAAAAAAAACTTCACCAAATTGATAACAAAAGCTTGATTCTTAGGTTTTAAAGTTTTATATAACATATTTTTATTTAGATATGTGGTTTTTATTAAAGTGTACTCTTTATTTGCTATACAATGTACTTTAGACGCATCAGGAAGAGCTTGATGCAGCTAAACCGGACAGATGGTGGTGCGAGGTGCAGGTAATTGGGCTCATAGTCACTCGCTGTGGGTTCGAATCTTGCCCCGGTCAGTCCACTGCTCCTTAATTCTTGCACTCTCAATCCAAATTCATGTAGGAACATATTGTGGTAATCGCAGTTGATTATGGTATGCCATAACTCTTCTTGCAGTGGGAGACTCCTAGCTGACTGGAAGCCTCAGGCGCTTATAAATGCCATTGTACGAGGACGAATCTTTATATTTATCCGGAGATCCGACGCACATAAGTACGGCTTCTGGATTAATTCAAGGATAATTTGAAGAAAGGGTAGGATTGTGGTTGGTAGTCACCCTAAAACGAGGATTTTTAGTGGGTTAAACTCCCACACTACTGCATAACATTAAGTCACCTTAAGATGGTGCTGCGGTGCCTAAAGCGTTAATGAGGCGGGCCTGACTAACC
>JRUX01000486.1:0-43925 GCA_001407235.2 Kudoa iwatai | reverse complement strand
AAAAAGTAATATTTTCAACTATTTATTGATAATTAGTAGATAAAAAAATAATAAACATTGAATAGTAATATATTGTTCAAATATAAAATATTATAATTGGTTTATATGTTATTTAAAAAATTTAAAGTTGATCGTTCTTTAAATAGAATAACTAGAAACTTTTCTAAAAATACTAAAAATAGACGTTTGTTAAGTTCTTTCCATTGAAACATATAAAAAAATCTAAATTCTCTTTATAATTATATTATCAATGTTAAATTATATACTTGTTTACTGATAAGGTAATATTATCTTCTCCAAGAAATCTCTTTGCATCAGCTATATTATTATTATGATTAATTATTTATTAGTTATTTATTATTATCTAGTTTTAGAGTACCAAAAAACCTACTATAATTTAATATATTATATATAGATACATGGATTAAATCCAATAAAATGAATTCTAGCAAGTATTGATAAGAGACGTGCCAATGATTCCTTATCAAATGTATTTTTTATATTTGATATATCATCATCTGATGTATCTTCTTCAATATATGGTACAAAACAATCGCTATAATCAATAATATCCATATAATAAACTATATTTTAGTATAAAAAACCCTAATTTTATTAATATATGAATAAAATTTTATTATATTAAAAACAATTCATTTGATTTAAAGTAAAAAATTAATATAAATGAATTGTTACTCATAAAAATATTATTTAAACTATATATTTAGCTATTTTATCATTTATAATACATCTATTAGTATAAATAGTTATTAAACTAAACAATAATACACTTATCATTATGGTTATGTATGTTAGTTGATAAATAATGTTTATATTTAATTAATCATTCCCATTTAATAATGGTATTTTAAATAATAATTATATTTACCGTAAAATATTTACACATGATGTGATATAATCATATGAAAAAAATCCATCAATTGAATCCATAAGAAATCTAAATAAAGTATATATCGATTAAAGTCACATAAATATAGTTATTACTTTGAAAATTTATCACCATAAGTAACCAGAATAAATTGTTTAAGACCACCAGCCCATTTTCTAGCAATCCAATTGCTAAATAAATAATATAAAAAAAACTATAGAGATAACATTAATGAATACAATTGTTTAAGACCAGCAATTTCTTCTACTAGATTTATAAATAGCATAAGAGTTTGTTCTTCAATAAACTAGAATGAAATTTACATTGTGTAAAACCATTATGTTGAATATACATATAAAAAATGTAATAATAATTTAATATTACCTCATAGTTAAGTTTTTTAGCTAATGTTATAAGTTCATTATCCTAAAAGATATCGAAAATTCAAAATGAATTAACATAAAAATATTATTCTTTTTACATAGAGTTCACTGTTATAAGTGAAACTAAAAGAAGAGGATGTTTCTTTTTTATAATTTGTACTATTAAGCGTGTTATTATCAGCTAACATTATAGATGAAGAATGATTGGACAAGGGTTGAGGTGATATATTTTCATCATAATTAAGATTATCATCACTACCTAATTTAACACAAATTACAACTATATACTACCATTAATTAGTATAATTCTTTAGTAGAAATTTAAATTTACGTTGAAAATTATCTTCATCATTGTTATTTATCTATATTTTATTATCAAATATAAATAGTATTAAATTTAGTTATAAGAAAACTACTATGAGAAATGATGAAGGTTGCCATTTTGGATTTGTAAAAAATTGTCTCATCTCATTTATAAATTTATCATTGTTTTTACAGTATTCAAAATTTAATAATTTCTAATTATATATCATAATAACTTACATAATACACATAATGTATAATAAAATTCATTTTTACAGTAATATAGGAGTTAAGTTGACATTTACGTTGATTTACAAATTCAGCACTTTTATTATCACCTAGCAACTTACTTTTTTGAGGAAATCCAAAATTTTTTACTTGACTAAACTAAATTTTATAAAAATTTATATTTTAATTATTAAATATCAAAAATAATAAATTTCATATAGTTTAATAAGCAAAATAATACTTTACTGCATAGTTGAGTGTGAAATTTATAAAAGTCACTATATCTTCTATAGATAGTGATAGTATCTTTGACATTTCTTCTTTTAACCACTACTTCTACTACATAGACTATAACACTTTTGTAGTTGAGTTGTTGATTTTCTAATGATTAATATACATACATTAAAGGTGATAAAATATTAATAATATTACCACATTTAATAATATTTAGACTAATAAATTCAAAATCAACATTTGCTTTAACAGATGGTATATGTCCCTATGCACATTTTCAATATATAAAATAATTTATTTTACCTGTGAGATACTATTCACTTTAACAATTGTATCATCTAATATATTCATTATTATAATCAAAATATATAAATTATAAATCAATTAATAAAACTTTTTAAGGTAGCGTTTATTGTTTATCTAATTTAGTGCTTAAAAATTACAATATTATTAAACTATTTTAATAACAATAGCCATAAGTTATAATAATGGAATAGATTGATATTTTAAATGGATCATAGCCTTCTTTTTATTGTATTTAAGCTACAATAAACAAGCTATAAAAATATGATCTACTTTTTAAAATCATATAAATATAAAGATATTTAATCAATGATTTAATAACAGTGAAAAGTTGGTTATTACAGTTATATCAAGTGCATTTATCAATATACCACACTCCATTAAAATATTCTATATTAACATGTATGTATATGATAAAGTTTAAATTTCAAGGTAAAATTATATATTTAAAGAGAATAAAATTATCTAAATACTTATAGAATTTTTATATATTAATAGAAATAGAAGAAAAACAATTTAGAATTAAAAAAAAAGATTTAGATAAATAAAATTTCACATATAACATGATATCCATATATATATATCAGCTTAATTATCATGATTTTATGCACTTGAATACTTTTACTTTTTATCATATTACAAAAAAAGCATGAATTTAATAGTATATTCAATAAAAGTATTAAAAATATATAATATTTATTATATTGTACCAAATAAAACTATAAAATGACTATATTTTATATAAATTTACAACAAACTATAATAAAATGTATAAAGAATATTTTTTATTAACTAAATACTATCCCAATACTTTATTTTAAACAATATCAGGTAATATAAAACGTTTATATATATATTAATGATAAATAATAGATGTATCAACGATTATAGAGGGTAATTGACACATTAATATATTCTCATTCAAGAAGTATACTAACCTTATTATACTATTTTCATACAAAAATAATAACAAAAATTAAATAATCTTAAACGATATGTTTAAAAAATTCTTCAAAAATTAGACTTAACAAATAGTAACAAGTTGATTATTTTTATTGTAAATGATTAACACTATATCCTATAAAATTATAATAAATCTTACAATTATCAAGAATGGAAGAATCCAGAATTTTAAGGCTGACACACATTCTAAATAATAATATGTTACCATCAAAAAAGAGTCAAGTGTTCTTTAAAAGTACTCTGCATATATTTTACTGTGAGTAAATCTTCCATATACATAATTACTTGCAAGAACACCATTAATCTTAATAATTTTTAGATTATTATTAGGATGGAAAATATGATAAAATTACAATTGATATGATTTTATTTAATCGAGTTATATCTATCAATTTTTCACACACAATAAGTTGTAGTTCTTGAAAGAATCCATTATCCAAAAGAGATAATTGTTCATTTTTCTATTCCCAATAATAATAAATTAATATACTTTTATACATTTAAATGAAAAAAAAATTAATATTATTGTTAGAATGATAATAAATTAATTAGGTGTTTCTACATATTTATAATGAAATATAAATTTGTATATACAATAGATTTTATTATAAAATTATTTACACGATCTAATTTAAAATCTTTAATTAGTGTTTCAACTTCTTGGTGATAATTGTTGATAATTGGATCACGTAAAAGAAACAAACCACTTTTATAGGCTGTACTTTCAACTTGTATTTCATATTTTTTTAAAAGGTTCTAAAAAAATAATTTATATTTTATATTTTATGTAAATACTTACTTTTAATGATAAATATAAATTATAGTAGTTAAATAACTTATTTTCACTTAGATAATCTAAACAATAAATAGAATAATGACTTGAAATAATCAAATATATTAATTCACATACTTTGATAAAAACTATTAGATATATTATTTTCTAGGATATAATTAAACGAGAGAATAGGAGCATTAAAGTGAATGACATTAGGATTAATTTGTGGATCAAAATAATCAACTTCTATATTATCATTTGGTAATTCATTTTCATCATTTTCATTATTAACATTCATCTAAATTTTATTTATTATAAAGATTATGTATTAATTGGTTACATCAAGTATTTCTTCAGTTTTAATAGTGATTGTACCAGTTTTAAGAAGATCATATTGTATTTGGCAAACTTTTTCAAGTTCATTCATTAAAATAATATCTTTATTCCAATCTAATAAATAATTATATTAGTTATTTTAAATTTTATTATGTTATAAGATTAAACTTTTTAAAGTATCATCGTTAAGTGCTAATTTTGCCATATATTTCGTTATTACATTTTTTAGACAATTTAAATCTTTTGGTTCAGATATAAACCTATAATTTTATTAAATAAAAAAAAAATAATAAGCTGTATTTAATATAGCTAATAATATTTTAAATCATATTACCTTATACTAGCCATTAAAGAATCTGCATTAAACCATTCATATTTTTCCATCTAATAGCTTTATTATATATGAGATAGTTTTAAATAGAGAAATACTTGTGTAACAAAGAATTTATTAAGAAATGTTGGCTCACTGATTTTATTTATTATATTGACACATTGTTGTGCAAAAATATTCTACAATTAAATAGTAAAATATGTAACTAAAACCATTTTTCTATATAAAAATAATGGATACAAGTTATAACTTAAAATATGCTCAAGATTAATAATAATTTTTAGTTTAAAATCTTGTATTTATCTTTTTTATATCAAATTTTTGTAAATTAAAAGTTTTTTTATAACAAAATATTCAAAAAAACAATATTTTCAATCAATTCATAATTCAAATAATATTATTTATACATAAAAACAAGTTTATGTATAAAATTACCATTATACTATTAATTTTTTTGATTAAAAAGTCTAAATTATAAATAATATGATGTTAATTAAAAAAATATCAAGTAAAACTATTAGAAAATAATAATTATGATTATTAGAATATCAACATATTAGCATCAAATACTAAAATATATAAAAAATAGATTCAATATTTTCTTTTAATAAATGTATTGTTGATAATAATTTTAAAAATAAGAATATTAAAGGACTGTATACGTAAATATACTACTCTAATTAATATTTCATATAGATAAAATAAACAAAAGTATTATATTTTTTTGAATTTACCTGCAATGAATATCGAAATAATTCATTATCAAAGTCCTCACTTGGAAGTAAATGGTATAAGATCATAGATAACAAATTATAAAAGTAATCTTAATAAATATTAAAAATATAATAATCTACAAACTAGTTAACTGTAAAGTTTTGTATCATCACAGCATATCTGATAATAGGATTTTGGAGTGTGTTCTCTTTCAACTGTAAAAAATTCATCTAACAACTTCTTGTAGGATAATTTACCTTAATATTTTTATAAAAAATAAATAATCATAAAGAAGAATCTACTTTGTGGATTTAATAAATTAATATTTGATTTTTCAAGTGCTTTCAAATATATTCTAACATGAAATAATAATTCATAGTTCAATTTTAATGAAATAAAAGCCATCCAATTGTTTGGTCTCAACCTTTAATTCAAATAGTAAATCTAAAAAAAAACTCAATAGAATATATAACTTACATAGTTATAAGTTCTTGAACTACAGATATTAATTTTTCATACATTAATCTATAATTTTCACTATCTTTAGATACAAATGAATAATAATGAATAATATATTCTTTCATAATCACCAATATAAGCTAAAAAATATTATTTAAAAATCAACCATAACATATATTTTATAACAGTTTCTATAGAACGATTTAATTTATCATTTCCTGTTCTAATTCTTCGTATAGAAAGCAAAGGTTCCCGTTTTAATTCATGTGGTATATTATCGTCTGTGCTTTGATTTACATTGTTATGAGATATATTTTCATTTTTATTATCTTCAATATAAACAAAGTTGCATTTATTCAATTGAAATTTAGATTTGAAAGATTCAAACAATTTTTTTCCATGCTTTCTACAATTAAAGAAGGATACGATTGTATCAATAATACTTGGTGAATTGTAACAAATACTCCAAATTGTATCATATAATAATAGGGAAAAGAAAAAACTAAAATATATACTTTTAGAAATATCCTTAATATTTAGTGATAATATTTTGTATTGACACATACCCTAGTAGTATATAAATGAAGAATAAAAGCCATTCAAAAATATATGGAAGCAATAAGGTTATAATTAAACAAAAATATGAAAATTGATAACAATTCACATTATAATTGAAATTCATCAAAGAAAGTAAATTATATTTTGCACGAACTTGATAATACGAAAATTAATTCCTGCTCATCTCGATTAAATACCAGATCCCGAAAATTGTCTGTTTCGTATGGTATTATTGATACTAGTTCACATCAAACCTGTTCTATAATAATTTTCTTGCAGCAATATAAAGTTAAATATATGAAAAACAAAATAAAAATTTTATTTGATAAATAAAACTCCAACTAATCTGTTTTAAATTATCAGTTAATTGTGTTTTTTGTTCTATGAGTAAAACGAAAATTTTATTAATAACAAATAAATCTACTTTTCAAAACATTCTGTAATCAATATAAACAATAAAATAAAACTTATAATTAAAATGATATGTTTTTAAAATATTTATAAGAAAATGATAAGAATTAACTAGTAAAAACCTATTTCAATAAATTATCAGAATTGTCGGTGATAATCGTATTTTCAGGGATTATCTGTTGCGTTTCCCTTTGGCATTGTTTTCTGACTAACGTATTCTTTGGGAATGGTTTTTCATTGGTTTAAATTGTTCAAAAATACTTTAAATCTATTTTCTAGGTGTATTATTTGTCTTAATATCTATAACTAACAATCTATCTTTGTAAATTAATTTATAACAGTTTTTTATCTATAATTTTGGATATCTTTACCATTATGCAACATTTTTAGAGGTTTCTTAAAATTTAATTGATTATTATTTTGCATGTTTTAATAAACACATGCATAAACTATTACCTTGTTTGAAGTTTGTATTAATTATGTTGTTGATTTGTTTATTTTCTTTACAAAATTGGTTTCTCTTATTATCTCTATACTAATATATGGTGTAATTGGTATACATATTATTTTTACATGGTTCACTATTCATTATTTGACACTTTTAAATTGTAAATGATCAGATAAAAGTTATTAATTTGTTAAAAACCACACGATAATTATCATTGAATTATATTTATTTATAAACTTATCTATTTAGTATCCATAAATAATAATAGTAAAAGCTATTGCAATACACTTTGTATGTATTCATTTATTTCCGTAAAAACTAACAAATAGATAGCTTAATCATTTTTTATACAAATGTCTTAGTTTCATGATATAGAAACAATATTCTATAGATATCTATATACCTTTGTTAATGTAGGAATAACAATTTACAATCATATCTTAGTAACAATCTATTTTTAAAACCAATAACATTTTGACACACTTCCTACTACAAGTAAAAAAATTATAAGAATTAATTTTACCAGTCTAAATAAATACATTTTATCATAATAATGAAATAATATCACTAAAATTTAAAATTCTTAAAATTTAATTAATCAGATGTTCTATGAATAACATAAATTTACAATTTTTTATTTCTATGACTATCAAAATATTTTTTTAAATAATCTATAGATATTTTAGGTCTCTTATAGTTAATGGTGTCATTCAAAATATACGATCGATTCCAAACTAATACGAGTTTATGCGCATGATCATACAAATTTAAAAAATAATAATAGAATATTTATTTTTAAATTACTACATCAAATTATATATATATATATATCAGTATAATTTGTATATAATTTTAACTGTTACCATTATTGATACCGATAAAGAATGATGCGTGCGCACTATCGTATATTTTACATGAGCTTTGTAGGTCTTCATCGGCAGTACATACCTATAAAATCCTTTTTTAAGCGTAAAAAATTACTCCCTATTATTTTATTTATAATAATTCCATCGGTAATATAATATGATAACTATATTAACTAATAGTAATGTAGTATACACACACATATGTGGTTCTAGATAGTGTATGTTGTATGATTATATATTTGTTGTTATAATTCATATAGATGGTAACTCAAGGAATACTTGATGGTGAAGAAATTAAAAAAAGTGTGTTAGGATACGTTTTTAAAAGATTTCGAATTGACTCACTCCCTAGATATCCTGAAAGAGCTGTACCACCTGAAATTTTATCATCAAGGAAAATTGATTTCTTTCAATTTTTCCGTCATACATGTGGAAATAACTAATTTTATTGTTATATTTTTCGTATATAATAATAAATATTGCTATTGTTTTGATTCTATTATTGTATTTTGTATTTTATGTAAAAAAAACATTTATAAAGATTTATTCAATCATTGGAAAATGTGATAATGTTAAATCTTGGTAATAAAATGATGGGATTTTTATAATGAAATTTATATTTTATTACAATCTATAATATTATCATACAATAAAGATAATGCAAACCATTGTAATAATGCATGAAGGACAACCATCATTTAGACAGTAGTCTTTCTTGGCGTTTGTTTACCACTTTTATGATGGATTTGATGTTCTAGTTTAATTTTATATTTAAATTCAATTCGTATATATTTTTTTTATTAAATAAATTTTACTGTTTTATTTGATAGTTGTACTAAACATTATGAAGCAAAACACTTAATAACTAATAATCTATTTTTGTTATTTTTAAAAGTAAATTATAACTGATTATGATATAAATAGTAATGGATTATAATGCTACAATATTCATTTTTAGTGATATAGTAACCCTCTAAATTGCCATATCCACCATGACAACTGTTTACAGATAAATTCTGCACTCAATCGTTAAAATTCTACATGTAAATTAATTTTAATTATATTATTCTTTAGGATTTTTACATAAAACTTGCTAATTTATGGTCATTATTACTAATTTTTTATTCAACAGGTTCTAATATATTAGAATGATAAACGTTTTTATGCGGATGAAAACAATAAATGATTGATTAAATAAATAAATGGCCTATAATATTACTCTAACATGATAAATTATTTTATAATTAAATCATTGGCTTTTAAACTAGCTATATGTTGTTAGATAAATCACTGTTTGTGATAGAGTATTTTCAATTTCAGTTTATTGATGTTTAATTATTTTTCAGTAACTTTAGCATTTTTTTTAATGGAATAATTTGAAGCATATAAAGTTTAACTTTAAGGCTAAATAAATTGAGTTGAGTATTCAAAACATATGAATAAAAAGAGCACATGTTAAATATCAAATATTTATGTATATTTATATATTAAATATATAGTTTAATGAATAATTATTACAGTATACTATTTAATTTGGACAAATAATATAAAATATTTCATTTTTTCATACGCATGTATACAAAAATAAATATCACTTATCATGATACATTAGTTAGATTAGCCTAATGTACAATTTTACTGATTCATTTTAGAGAAATAAGAATAAATTACTGTGATAAAATAAGGAGATGACATTAAAGTTTTATTATTATTATCAAGTTTTGTATTTCAATTCAATTTTTAATTTATACTTTTCAAATAAATAAATATAAATTAATTAAAATAATAGATATCATATTTCTGCGTAAATTATTACATCTTAGAAAGAATAAACTTAAATTATCTAATTTTCGGATTGCCGGTAATAGATTAACTTAGATAACTTTAGGTTATCGGGTATTATCGTTAATAATTCATAAAATTGAATATTAAGGCGTCTCAAAGTAGTTATTCTTTGTTATATAATAATATTTATAATTTAATTTAATGTTTATTTCTTTTAGTTTAATTATTTTGATCATAATAATAGATATTTTTAGTATCTATAAAGGTAGATGTTTTTTAAAGCATATTATGCTATTAAATGGTTTTGGAGAGGATGGAATAACTATACCAAACAAGGATTTGAAAAAAATTCAAGAGAATTTATTGATATTAACAAAATAGATGCCAGTAATTTAAATGTAGTTGTTACAGGAGGTAGCAGTGGAATAGGTTAGTAAAATTATGATACATCTAAATGATTATTAATGTGCATTATAATTTAAATAAATTAAACCATTTTATTTTTATATAGGCTATGAAGTTGTGAAAATATTGTCACAATTCCAGAATGTTACTATTCATTTGGTTTGTAGTAATGAAGAGCGTGGGAAATTAGCACTTGAGCAGCTTAAAAAAACTGCCAACGTCACTTCAAATATACTACTTCACATAGTTGATATTACTGATATCGCTAGTGTAAAAGCATTTACTCAAGATTTTGCTTCCAAAAATCTTACCATCAACGTTCTTGTAGGATAACAATTGTAACAGCGTTATTTAATTGTTATTTTAAAGATCAACAATGCTGGTAGCATGGAATCAAAATATAGGACTATAAAAAACTCCAATATTGAATATAGTTTTGGATTAAATGTGTTGGGAACAAAAGTATTAACTGAAGGATTTATTCCTATAATGGAAAGCCCAAATTGTTATGATTTTCCTCGTGTTATTACAGTAACATCAGGTATTTTGTATACATTGCTTTAAAAAATAAATGAATTTTAAAATTAAAATAAGTCAAATCTCTATTAATGTTTTTTTTTATTTAAAAAATTTTAGGTGGTGCATTGACTGAATGTTTAAACTACAATGATCCTTCTCTAAAATGCATGATATCTAAATCAATCCTTGATTTTGATGGTGTTACAGCCTATGCTCAACAAAAAAGGCAACAAATTCATCTTACCGAATACTGGGCCAATAAATACAAAACAATTCATTTTATGACTATGCATCCAGGTATTTAATTTATAATTTTAATCAAGGTAAAAGTAGTATCATTTCTTATAAATTCAGGCATACAAAGGCATCTATATTATATAATACATTAATTTATTTCTATCTCATGATTTTCTTATTAAAAATATAAAATAAGTTTATTTTTATTTTAATATGATGTATTACAAATGTTACTACTGCTATATTAACGATATTATTAACAATGTAATTTTGTTATACACAAATTAAAAACAGATCCTAATGTGTAAAAAAGGTCTATTTTTAGCATTTAATTAACCATCCAACAATTTATTTTCTTTAAAAATTAGCTCAAATATTAAATATGATAAAAGATGCTGATGTAAGAAAAAGTAGTACGTTATGTGTGTTACATGTTTCTTTATCATTACTTGTTTTAATTAAACAGATTATTACTAAAAATTGATTAAAATATCATAATCTATTTCGATCATTAAAGGCATAAAATTGTGTATGATCTTTTTCAACTCGTATAAGTTATTTGGAATTCAATCAACCTGTCTATTGTTTTAAATAGCAAATTTCAATTTCACCCTTATCTATATTTATAAAACTTATTTCTCCAGGAATAACCTTTAAAATCAACTGTAGATTTATAATATTAAGTTCATTTATTACTGAACATACACCAATGCGCAGATATTACAAAGATAGATACTTGTAAACAAAAGTATGTGCTAATAAAATGTGACAAGTAAAATTTATTAATAATAAAATACTATTATCTTAAAAAAACTTTATACATAAAACAATGTACATTTTTATATTAAAAAAGTTAATATATTCAAGTATAAAATAGAATAGTTGCTTATTTAAAAGATTTATTCAGGAAATGGTGTTTAACGATTCTTTTAGGATGGGTAGATACAAGAGGCGTTGAAAAATCATTGCCATCATTTTATAAAAACATGAAAAATAGATTAAGAACACCAGAACAAGGTGCTGACACAATCGTATACTTGACAATCGATCCAGACGTCGATAAAAATAGTCATCAAGGCCTACTTTATTTTGACAGAAAACCTGTTGAAAAATTTGTTTCATTATCACAACAGCCATCAAACAATGAAATAGAAACATTTATTACAAACTTGGAACATTTAGAAAAACAATTCTAAATTAATGCTATATTTTGTGCATTTTAATATGATTATAAAATTTCTTCTTAAAATATTAATATAAAAAAATATATCACTCTAAAAATTTAAATAAATCAAATATGGCTGCTGTGTATTACTTTAAATGAGCAATCATGTATTAGAATACTTAATACACTCATATTAAACGATCGTTATATAATTTGCCGACACTTGTCGCTAATTATCGTATTTAACGACAGTCAGCAAAACCCATACTCATTTCTGTAAGCTAATGTAAGTACATTTATATGCCATTTTAAGACTATAATATTAAAAGACTTGTATATGTATTAATTGAAATGTATTTTTATCTATTTAAATGTGACATATTTTTACTTGAGTGATTGTATGATGTTGCTACTATTTTATAACCAATTTTCTATTTTTAATAATTGTGGCGATTTAATAGTGTATATCTGCTATAAAGATTATGCCAGGCGATCCTGCTCCAGGAAGTTTAGCTCAAAAGGATGCTTCAACGTTGGGCAATATGTTATGCAGAGATTTTTTAAGAGGCGTGTGCTATCGCGGTGAAAATTGTAAATTTCTCCATTCTGAGCAGCATGCTCCTGCAGCTAATAGCCAATTGCCAGTATGCCGCGATTTTCAAAATGGAACATGTAATAGAAGGAACTGCAAATATGCGCACATATATTCTACAAGTGGGTTCTATGATCCACATACAATAACTTCTATGTCTCAGGTATTTTACTGTTTTTAAAATAAGTTGGTAGTAGTTATTACATGTTTTCATGCTGTTAGTTTAATATTCTAATATATGTTTTTTTTTTGATATGTATTGCTAACATTAATTGCTGTTTGCATAAAAAGTTTTATGCTATATCACCAATTTTATTTTAGCATAACAAAATAATGTTTACATCACTTTTTTTAACAAAAGCCATTAATTTGTACATATTATTATTTATGCAATCTTACCAATGTATTTGTTAAATAGGGAGGGTCTATCCGTAATTTGAATGATCCATATACTCAAAATTATGGCAAAAATGAATGTAGATATGAAGAGGTATTTAAAACACGAGCAGGGCCTAACGATCCTATTTGCAAAGATTTTCAAAGTGGTTACTGCCAACGTGGTGAAAACTGTCGCTATAAACACATAAGTTATGTATTAGAACCACTAGGTTATAGGGACAATATATCGAGAATGCCTCCACCACTTCCATCTTCATCATCTCATATTCCTATTGAACCTCATCCCTATCCCTATAGTGCTGTAAATACTCCAATCAATGTAGTAAGTGTTCATATGAATAGATATTACAATTTTTTATAGTGTTAAATTTTAAAATATACTTTTTTTTATAGTATGGAACAAATATGCCTCACCATTTTTCATCTATTAATACTATGCCAACGTCTGTAGACAAGCTATACACGAATGTACCACCACTCAAAAGGCCACATATTGCTGATAATACAGGGCCCGAGCATTCTGAAAAAATTGTACCCAATTCCTTTACCAATGATTTTCAATATGAAATAGATTCACTTAAAAAAGAAGTATTTTTGATTTCTATAATATATATTAATACTATTTATCTATATCATAGAATACTCGTCTAAATGAAGAATTAGAAAAGTGCAAGGCAGAAATTAACTCTTTAAAAGACGAACTTTCACGTTATCGACATTCATCTAATGTCAATAATAATGTAGCTAATACTGATGAAACCAAAACTCAACAAGATTCAAAATCTAGTTCAATTGCATTTAAAAATACAAAAAGCACTTGATAATATCATCAATTTTCAAAAAATCTACATAATAATATAAAATTTCGTAAATATGAGATCTATGAGATACATTTTGTGTTATTTTATATTCTTCCTTTTTTACATTGAAAATAATTAACCATGATGTTATAATATTAACTCTTTAAATCACACTAATACACAAATATAGTAATAAATTTTTGATAACTTTGAGGATATGTTACTTTTTATGAAATTATTAATATTGATATTTTCAGTAGTAATCAATCATGTTTCCTAGGAACTATTTTCTTAAATGCAACGTTAAAACTGTTGAATGTATTTAATATGACAAATTTTGTTTAAATTGGTTTGATTAAATACTAAGCGACATTTATTACTACAAAAAAATCTTTAATCTACTGCTTAAAGCGATTTTATAGTCACGACAATTTAAAACCTCACATAATATCCGTGGTTTCATCACAATATTACTAATATACACTTACAAATAGTGTCGCGACGATATTATAACACACAAAATGAAATAATTGATATTAAAATAAATAAAACTGACAATAGAAATAGTTGATTGAGTAACTCTTTATCTTAATTCTATTATAAACTAGGTGATCAGTACAAGTGTTTTATACATTCCTATCTCTAATATTAGCATATCAATTTCTAGGCTTTATAAATTTCTCTTAAATTAATCATTATATAGTCTAACTATTTCAATTAATATATGACAATAATACAATATACTAGTGACATTTATTATCTTAATTTTCTATAGAGTTGACCAGTTCTGTCAAGTTGTATCTTTATTATTACTAAAACTATTTGCTCAAAATGTATGCTATTTTACTTACTGTGTTAAAATAAGGTCAAGAAATTGAAAGAGTTTTATTTTTTGAATATTTCCATACAACGTATAGTGTAACCTTAAACATACACCATATAATAACATTTCAACCAAAACATTATTTGTCTGTTGAGATTTAATTTTATTAAATAAATACTACTGTATTACTCTATGCAACTATATGTATAAGATTACTACGTTATTACTCAAATAGAAACGTCGATGAGGAATATAATTTTAAAAATCTTAAACTTTATTCCTTTAACATAAAATATCGCCAAAAATATAATCTTTCTTTAGTAATATCATATTGATAAATATAATTACATAGTTTAGAAAAAACCATTAGTATATTATTTGAGATTTTCGCATTATATAATGCATCATATTTTAATCATTAAAATAATACTTTTTTTTTTAAAAAAAACTTTATTAAAGCTTGAAAAATTAATAGATCTAATTAAAAAGAAATCAATTAAAAAAAGTATTTCTAATATATTTATTAGAAGAAAATTATTGTACATTGAAATTATTAGTTAGAGCGAATCTTTCTAATCTTGTTAATAATAAAATTAAAAATTGTTTTGATAAAATATGCCCTTAAAAATGTTAACTTTATAATTATAGTAGTTAATAAAGCCATTTTTTTACTAATCAAATTTAGAATATAAAAAACTACATACACATTTTCCCGCTAATTCTTTTGTTCCTGATGACTGCTATTAGAAAATATTTTTGTTCTACGTCTTAATGCCTCCATTAATGAGTTTCTAAAAGTATTTTGGCTATTATTCGTTGGTATATTATCACTCATTATAGGGCGTTTATTAGATGGATTTATGTTGTCATCAATTTTATTAGAATCATTATTTTCTATTTCAATACTGTCAAACAAACAAGAAATAATAATAAATTACCTTTATTAGGTTGATTATCCATACCTTTTTTTAAATTAGATCTACACTGGTTTATAGCATTAAATAATTGAACAACTAATTTACAAAATAACTCTAAAGTAGAAACATATTAAAAAAATTACTTCCTAATGTAGCCACTTTTTTAAGATTTCTTTCTAATTGTATTCTGTTTTCATCAGTTTTATCAAAATTTTTCACGTGTCCAACCTCATCAAGTACATGTTTTTGTGGTGTTGGTTTATTGTTTTCATTATTATTTAATGATGATATCATTTTAGTATTTTTATTTTTTTCTGTTATCTGATTATGATAATTTCTCATAATAGGTTTTCTAAGGCTAACTGTGTGAAAACTGCTATATTTATTGCAGTAGGTAAATAAACTTTTATTGAATTCTTGATGTGGGACATTAGAATGTGCTGCAATGGAATTATGTTTGTCTAATAGCTTGCTTTTTTTTCTAGCATCCATAAGTTTACGTTTTAAAATCGCTCTTTTATATGCTTTTCCTCGATCACCTTCATTAGGACGACCCATCAAAATATTGTTCATGTTAGATGTTCGGTTTCCTTCGGTAATATTTATTAATTTTCCCTAGATTCCCTTAAAATAAATTTTCACAATATTATACTTAAAATATCAAGATGAATATATCGTAAATAATAGACCGTTCTATACATTTTTACATATTTGTCCTACAGTATAAGCTTATATCTTCTTGATAAGTATTATGATAACAGACCGCGAATAAATGTATCATATCAAAAAACTACATTTACTTAGAATCGCTGCTTCATAATTTACCTAGTACTATTAAAATTAAAAATATTGAATTATTTTTTTAATATCATTATGAAAAGTTGAATAAATAATCATAAAAATTATATTTTATTTTAAATTTTATCTATTTAACTAGATACTAAATTATAGAATATGATTATTTAAACAATTTATATTTTTATACATCCAGTAATCAAAATTCAAATCACATCCTAATTATTATTTTTTTAATTGAATATAAAAAGTAATACAATTTTTAATATGAACATGGAAATAGTAATTTATAAAGTTGTATAGAGCAAAAAATATGGTAGTATGTCGTCAATTAGCTATGAGGTTTATTTCCTTGATGAACAGCTACAATGCCGTTAGACCAATTTTGATAAAACACATTATTGAAATTAGCTTCTAGCATTACTTGACACAGTTCATCTTGTTTATAGAACATCTGAATACTTTCAACAAGATATTGATATGATTCACTATCATTAACAATATATTTACCAATTTTAGGTATGATATTAAAGGTATAAAATTTATAGAGCCTAAAAATTAAAAATATCATATGTAAAATATAAAAAAATTCAAGTATGCTATTTTAAGATACATGGATATGAAATTATTAGTAGGATGAGAAAATTCCAGAATTAAAAACCTACCAGATGGTTTAAGAACTCTATAAACTTCTTTCATAACCTTTTAATAGTTTTAAATTTTTTAAAATATTTATTAATACTTTTGGTATATTTGACATATTTCTAAGACCAAATGACACGGTAACTATGTCAAAACTATTATCAGAAAATGGCATACATTCAGCACCACAAACCACCCAATCTATACCTTTAATTTTTAATTGAGCCATTCTTTTTTTACCGTATTCAATCATATTTTTAGATATATCACATACGGTTACTATAGGAAAACCATCATTAAACTTATTAAGGGCATCTTTATACATATCCTGGGATATGTTAGGATCATTAAAAATTTTTAGTGAAAGATTATCAATTATTCTAAAAGAAATATCTCCTTAATAAAATTGTTAAATTATATTTATTATATTGGCAAATCTTATTGTTAAATACCAGTTCCTCCAGCTAAATCCAAAACTTTTTGGCCTAATTTAGGATCAACAGTTTGGTTGACAAAATTATTTTTCCATATACGATGAGCTCCCATAGACATAAAATCATTCATTTTATCATAATAATTTGAAACTTTACTAAAAACTTGATTGACTATAATTTTATAGTGCATTTTAAACAACATTAAATACAATTTAAAATTTATTACCCATCATTTGACGTTCTCCCTCATCCACCTCTTTATATCCAAAATATTCATTTCTTTTTACTTTCAATGTTCCACTTAAATATCGATAATTTTGAATCCAATGAGTACATCTTAATGTTTGAAACACAGGTCTCATCATAATACACTGCGTGCGCATATTGTCTTGTTGATAGAATGCTTCACCCTTTTTGTCTATAACAGTCAGTAAACTAGGGTTATTATGGATAGAAAAACGTTTTAAATAAGTATTGTAAATAAATTCTATTAAAAATCAACTATTGTGATGAATATACGTAATTTTTCAGTAGCAACATTGATAAAAGTGTGTAGAGTTTATAAGATGTTTGAATAGATTAGCACTAAAAAAAACTATATTTTATAGTGTATTTAAACAATTAAAAGTTAAATATCCATTGCAGAATTTTATGCAATAAAAAAGGAGTTTTAAATAAAAGAATGCTATCATATAATCATGTTATTACTTAGCTTGAATTAAATGTAGTTTTATTAATGATAAAAATTAGACTACATTATTCATAAATAGTTAAATTTTTTAAATTTATTTAAAAAAATCTATGATTATATTCATTAAATAAAGTTAATAAATAAAAACTATCAATAAATGTAGTATTAAGAGCTTATTTTATTTTGTCCAACTTAAATTTCCATTAATCTTACATCATTTATAAATAATTTACCAAATATAGTCTAGTTATTTTAATTTTTAATCAATTTCATTATTATTTAAAAATCTAATCAACTAGTGCTTCCATTTATAGAGTTAAAAGACTAAAAATAAATCCATTTTTACAATTCACTATTTAAATATAATCATATTTTTTATGTTAGATCTAAGCTATTTAAATATATATGTTATTTATTTAAGAAAAACTATACATTTTTAAATAGTATTTTAAACGATGAATTTATAATCAAAACATAATTATACATGCTTGCATGTCATTAGAAAAGTTCAGATGTTTTTATTCCATTCATTAGGTGTTTAATTTTATCCACGCCATATATTGACTAGAATTTATTGCATTCTAGTTTAGTTAGTTAAATTATCAGTATTACTTTGTAAAACCATTCATTCTTTTATAATTATAGAAAAATAACCAGACTTTAAATTAATGTATCAAATGTTGAATTCTTTTTAATAAGAGTCTACCAGAAATTAGTCCATTGTTGTTTTGGATATTATTGATATGGTCAGTTAGCAAAAATAATCTATTTGATCATTATCTAAATACATTTATGAGGGTATTGAATATTAAGCTGAGCTTTTTTACTGTGAAATCAATCTTTACAGCATCTTGAATACATTTTTGTAATCCATAGCGAAATTCTGTAACTCTTAGGTAAATATTTAATTGTGTAATAACTTAAGTATGCAATCATAATTCAATAATTATCTGTTTAATGGGTGCAATTTCGTTAGCAATTTTTTTTGGACTTAAAAAAAAATATTTTTTATCTAAAAAAACTCTAAAAGATTTGTAAAATTCTTAAATACATTCATTTTCTAAGCAAGAAAATCAATATAATAATTGAAAATTAATAAAATATCTCTTAGCAACTAATGGTTTAATTCAAAAAAAGCAATCACTATGACATTTTAAATATAATCGTCAATTATCGTTAAATTCTTGTTTCGACATATAATTAACCGACTAACAACGTATGAAATGTGTAGATAGAAAAAAACCAAATATATCGAAAAAAAAATAATAGATTGTAGAAATAAGTCTATTAATTGACTAACATGCAACGTTTTAATTTTTCTCCAATATTTAAAACCATACCCTAAGTAAATACACAGATTTAATAGAAAAAAATAAAAATAAAAGTACTTCAGTGCCAGCACGAAGTCTTATAATGCCACTTATAGGAGATTCATTAAAAGTGGATTGTTCCATGCTAATATTAACAAGGGCTTCTTCATTGAAGGAACTTACAATACCAGCATTACAAACTAGAAACTTGCAATTACCATCCATAGCCTTTGAAATTGTTAATTAAAAAAAGAATTGAAGCAAAATACTTTTTGAGGGGTTATATTAACCATATTTGTAGATTTGAGAATATTATTAACAAACTGAAGCATATTTGTGTATTCCGTTTTGATTTGAATCTAAAATTAAATTAATAAATAATTAATTTTTAATTGGAAAAAATTGTACCGTGTTTTCCCAATCTAATTCTTTCCATTTAGAGAGAAATTCATCCTGAGAGCAAGAAAAAGGTCTAGTATAATCAGTTACATCAAGATAAATAGGATTGAGAGCAACACAATTTCTGTCACTCTGACTACCAGTAGCATCATAGACTAAACAAAAAATTGTTTACACTATGTAAAGAATAACTTAAAAAATATTAAATACATATGTTTCCATAAAATGTTCCATTTTCCAAGGATGTAACTTTTATAGGTAACTACATATAAAATAATCATAAAAATTGAAAAAGAACAGTCAGACAATACTTTAATAGCATTGTAACCAAACGGAGCCAATATAATAGGAGCTGACTTAATAAATGCAGAACTTTTGCCTAAATAATAATCAACTTAATAAATAAAATGTAGATGAAATATTACCATGAGAAGTCATTTCTACAGCAACATTTTGAAGTGTATCCCCAGTTCTATTAACTATAAGAATATCCAGAATAACATCATTAGATTTAATGATAGTAACAGCTTCAACATATAAATTATCTGATAGACCTGTCAATTGTACCACCTAGTATTTTGTTTCATAATTGTATGTTAAATTAAAATAAAAATGCCATTTAAAAAAATAAATTACATTATTTAATAGTGAGGCGGAGTTATTTTTTTTTATAAGTTCTAAAATATTATCATCAGGTGTGTCAAGAGCAAATTCGCACGTATCTGCCGATTGTTCAGGGGATATTGATTGTAGTGAATCATGATTGTTACAATCATTACCAAAATTATCATCAGTATGACCAGATAGGAATATAGGCATAAAATCCACCATTTTACTAGCACTTACACCAATAAAACCATTATTATTGTTGCTCCAATCACACCATCCATCATTCTTTTGATCTTTTTCTGAAAATACATAGGCATCCTTTTTTTTAATTTACAAAAATTAATATTATAGATGAGATAATATATTTTTTTATTATAAAATATTAAATTGCCTAACATATTGCATAAATATGATATATATAAAACTATAACACACTTAAAATATAAAATTACCAATGGTGATATCATTGATTGTATCAAAACTGCAATAAGAATATCATTTTTATACATGATTTATATAAAAAACCAGAATATATATAAAATTTATTTATATAGTAAATTTTATAAAAATAAGCATGAACCTTAACGATATTTTGAGGGGAAAATTGGAGATAAACTATAAATGTACAATAATGTAGACAAAACACAAACTAAAGACTAACATTAATAAAAAAATTATATTTAATAGTTAAATAATCCATCAAATATCTTATATAGCTTTAAAAACTAGTTTATCATACAAATATTAAACTAATTAAGTATTTAGGATAAAAAGTTTATAATAATAAAATTGAAACACAAATCATATTATTGCAGAACTATAAGCAATCTATTTTAACTTTTAGTATAAAATGAAAATTGTCTTTTTTTTATTTTCTATTAATGAAAGTTTCTTCACCACAAAAAAAATTTAAATTAGGTTTATTAAGAGTAAAATGCACCTAAAAATTAGCAATAAATTTTTATTTACCACTGATTCCATATAGTTCCCTTTGTTAACAAAAATTTCGCTATAGGTGGATATTTTTTTTGAAAAATCAGGATAGTTTCCTTCATGAAGACTATCATTTATATCAAAAAGTATGTGCAAATTAGCATTAATTTTTTCTCGCCATTGCCCTTTTATATTCTATAAGATATAAAAGGTAAAAAAACTTATAATCTTGATAAAATACGGGATAAAATTGTTCACAGTTGTCCAACAACGATAAAATTACGTAGATGGATTGTGCAAGTGCTTTCTAATAAGAGAATTAACTACTTTTATACATGCCTTTTTTTAAACTTACATTTATGTTACTGCAATTTTCAATACAATTAGTACATTCGGAAGCTAAAATTACGGCACAATGAACCATAAGAAAGGATACTAACGTAATAAATGAGTATGCAGCAGTGTCTTTCGATATATGCAAGTGTAAGCCACCAGAAAATATTGAGTTGTCATGAGAACTATCACTTTTAGGAGTTGCTATATAACTTTGTGAGGCATAAGAGCCATCAGGTAATACCAGATTTGGTTTAACATTAGTATTTGAAGGAAATGATGGCGTGTCAGTATTGGATTTATCACTTGTATGGGTAGACAAAAGAGAATGCAATTTGCACAACAACTTCATAATAACAGTTCCATTTTTACAAAAGAAGATAAAAATTGAAAAAGTTTCCTTCATAACTCTATAAAAATATATTAAATCAATATAAATGGAGAACCGCCTAAGACAAAAAATATGTAATATTTAATTAGAAGTAAGATATACATTTGACTAGAAATAGAATCAATAACATCAATCAAATGTTCAAGTATTTTTTCGTTATCCTGAGAATTAAATTTAAGATAAAATTTGATTAAGGTTAAAATTTTTAAAGAATTATGTTGATGGCATGTGTAAATAGTATCAAATAAAGCAGGTATATTCTTTTGTAAAATATCCGGAGATTTCATCGAAAAGTAGCAAAGTGAATCAATTAGCAGCTATATTAAATTATTTAGTGTTTATATAGACATGTGTTGAAAAATTACATTTAAATATTTGACTAGATAAAGTTCAGAGCTAGTTAACTTTTTCAAACTCAAACATCGCCTTTCAACATTAATTCTAGACTGTAGCTTAACAATTTCACGTGTTAAAACTTCAGCAGCTTTAAAAAATGAATCGGTTTCAATAATTAAACTCTGGACGCCCATCAATATGCATTGAGCAACGTTTAAATCAATAACAGCATCATCACAAGAATATTGAGACAACAATGATAAAATATCCAATGCAAAAAATGAGACAGTTTTTCGTAACTCTTTTGAGTTGCATTCTTGAGCAATTTTTTTTATTCTTCCTAATAGCACCAAACGTATATTGTTATCAGACTCCTTAAATAAAAGCTCTACGTAGCATTCTATGATACTCTAAACGATATGCATCAGAAAAAACCGTATTTTAACTTATTAATGAACATAAATATACTTTTATTGTTTCTGTAGATGGAGAGAGTGTACTTAAGGCATTAGATGCTTCGAATCTCACTGCACTGGATGTTTTGTTTGAGAGCATTAATTTCGATATGATAGGAAGAAACAGCGATTTTTCTGGAGAATAAGATTGGCAACACTATTAAAAATTTGTTTGATGGGCAATACTACAAAAAAACCTACTTTTAGCATCACTTCAATAGTAACTAATTGTAATGAAGGATCAAAATCTAGTATCTTGGTTAAGTGCTGCTTTAAATATGATATAGCGGATCCCTAAAATGTAAAAATATCACAATGTGTACAATAAAAGTATTATTGATGTAAACAATTTAGTTGTAATATAAAAAAATACTTCAAATAATGTAAATGTATGAAATTATAGCGTATTATATATAAGATACTTTTTAAGCTACAATTTACATAATAAATTTAATAAAGTATAATGGAACATTTACTGTGCAAGAATAATAAAAATTTTTAGAACTATTTTCCTATACCATTGTGTATTTTTGATACAATTGTTTAATAAATAATATCCTAATTCTCATAGTATTAATATGTACACTTTAAAATTAATTTCATTGTTTGTATAAAAAGAAAAATTAATAATAAAAAGGCTTTATATGGTCGTTAGTTTATAATTAATAGAGGTTCTTAAGTATTCAATTATGGTATTTATATACACAAGGTTTAAGTATGATAAAATATTATCCCTTTTTATTATGACATAAAAATCAAATTAATATAGTTTAACACTCTTTTAACAACAGAATCATTTTATAGTTAATTTCTTTATTAAACATTGAATCTTTAATAATTTAAATAAAACTTATTTCACACGTATTTTTCAATAAGATATGTACACGAAATAATAATTAGCATCTGAATCTATCAGTTATCAATGTGTTTTATTGGAGAAGAAAAGCCGTATAAAGTTTATAGTTTTATAAAAGCTGAAAAAGATATAGTAAATAATGGTTCAATTACATAAATGAACGCAAAATTCATTATGTGATAATAATAACATTCATAATGTACTACTTAAATGTAGAAAAAGCTATTGCTAGCAATCATTAAGCTATTCAACTATTTACATAATTTATTAATAAATATAGTAATTTTCAATACATAATTATTTAAAAATTACCTTATCAATTTCATGCAACATTATAAGAGCGTTTCGAGTACATGATGAGTCATTTTCACTCGATAAATAATGCAATATTAATTCAGGTGCATTTGCAACTAGATGAGGAAATTTTTTATAAATGGTGCATATAGTAATAATAGCATTTCTTCTAACAAAATTTTTTGTACTATTTAGGCAGTTTTTAATAGATGTCATCAATGATTCTAGGATTTCACTATTCTAAAGGTAAATCAATTATAAAAATTATGCTAAATATGATTTTATAGATATTATTAGTGCATTACATCTACTTTGGATAAAAATCTCAATGTATATGTCTGTATATATTCGTTAGGATTTTCTAGATCCTATTTTATGATAAACAACACAAGTTAACTAATAATAAAACGTACCTTTCTATATGAATCAACAACCAATATCATCTCAGTAATCAAACTACCATTAGGCTGTGTTTTAGGAAATAGTTCCCAAAAAAGAAGCATCAATTTTTTCATTTCATGGTCAGTTTGAGGTGATAAAAATCGTATAATAGTCATCAACAAACTATTGCTTACATGATATCCTTTAACCATCTCTAAAACTAATGCTTTTAAGCATTTTAGTTTCATTTCCTTGTTTCCTTTTTCTATTAATGTATTTAATGTTATATGACTATTGTTTTTATGCATGTAATGATAATAATAATGATCTTTATGTACCGATATTTTCCTTCAGCTTCATTTCATTTGTTATATCAACATCTCCATACATATCTATTAGCATATAACATTTATCATTTTCTGTAACAGTCATCATCTAAATGTAGTAACTAGACGCAGTAGGTTCACCTTCGATCAATTTACAAGTAGCAACAAAACGCATGCGCAAACGTACAGTCAGCACTTTAATTTTGGATTGGTGGTTAGCTTTTTTAATTTAGATATTAACAAACTATTTGCTATTTTTCAAAAGATTATAAATTTTTTTTATTATTTTATTTTAATTTTTATAAAATACACGCGCACGCACATATTGGCAGAAGTGTGGAAAAATAGCCCTAGATTGTGTTTAAATTGAAAAATAATACAAATGATTTAAGAAAATTGAAATTTGTTTGAGCTTAAGGAATCATTTTATGAATTACAAGCTATAACTATTGAGAAAATTAATTAACTCTAATTTTAGCATAAAGTTGATGTGTTTAATTGTATACACGTAGGAAATGCTACTACTAATTTTTATAATTTTGATAATAACAGTTTTTACAAAAGAAACATAGAATTTACTCAAGTCTACTCTTCTCTACTCTATTCTAGTATAACATGGTGTATAATATAAATATTATATTGTTATTTTATACTTAATTTGCCTGTAAATTAATGAAAAGTGTGAGATAAAGCAATGAAAGATATATCGATCAAAGATTGTCGGGGATCTGACTAGCATTCTAGAGAATTATGAAAATATAACAATAAATAATTTAAAAACTCTAATTAAAGTGTTAAAAGATAGTGAAAATAAGTATTTACAACAATAAGATGATCCAATAAAGTATAATTTTCGCATCATTTTACATTTTAGGGCACTATTCTTAACTAAAAGTATATGAATAGTAGTTAATTTTTGGGATTAGCATTGTAATAAAAGAATAGTTTGCCTATTCTATATAATTTTAAACACTCAATATCCTTGCCTTTTTTTTTACAATAAATACATTTAATCAATTTTAACTATCATTAAATGGTAATATCTACTCAATTCTTATATTATTAAAGAATCCATGTGATTTGAAATTCATTATGAATATTATGAATTAAAGTTTTTTTTTAAAAAGATGTCAAGGCTAAAAAGCGTTTTGATGACCCTTTTGAAAATGTATGACATTTTTTTAACACTATAAGAAGAGACAGTATAAGGACATTTTTTAAATGATTATGTACATAAATTAACGTTGATATAAAGGCCATTACTATAGAAAACAGTAATAATGAATAATATACACTATTGCATTAATCCAATATAAGAGTGTGTTTTTGATATACTTGGTGTATTAAAATTTTAAAACAATAGGTGATATTAACTGCTATAGGTATGTTGAAAAAAATTTTATAAACATTTGATCTTTTTTTTTATGATGAAGGGTCATTCACCTCTGAAACTTAGTAAAAAAATTGGTATTCGTATCACATCAGTAGAGTATAGGTGATTTAATTAATCTTAATGTGTATAAAATTAACATTAGGTTAAGTAATTAGCATATAGTAAATGAAAGACTAAATTGTTTTATAGTGACATAGCATGATTTTAATTAAACGAATTATTAGTTGCAACCCATACCTGTATTTGTATTGACTAGAAACTTAAAAAAGCTAAGTTTAACAGTAAAAAAATACTAATCAGTTATTAAAATATTCATAGTATAAATAAAAATGTTATACTTGAGTCTACTACTTTTAACTTTATTTGTATATAGGAATTATAACGATTTTATTTTTCAAACCGAAATGATGGCCAGATGTATTGTTTAGTTTATTTATACTTCTATAATATATTTTAGGATATCAATATATATTTACTGAGGAATAATTGTAGTGAATAAGAATGTTTAAATTAAATATTCATGTTATGAAAACTGACTATTATACGATATCAATATAAAATGTTGTTTTTTCTATAATAAAAAAGGTATCATCATTCCAATAAATTATATTATCATTATAATATTTTTATTTTGTTAAATTTAAGGTATTCATTTTATTAGAATTAAACTATTTCCTATACAAAAAGTAAAGTTAAAAATGCATTAGAATTAGTTTTCATGTAAATATTTAGTAACTAAAACTCGAAATTATTAAATTTAACATTTTCTATTGTATGTTTTTGTTGATATATTAAATAAACAAGTGTATTTTAATAAGTATAACCAAATGTGGTAGAGATTTGTATGTGATGGTAGTAATCTTGTTTAGAAAATTACTTAAAGTGTTATTTTTGTTTGAATCCAACTAACATACTTTATTAATCATTAAATTCTTTGATTATATAAAATCATTATATTATTAAAGTATAAAAATTTCATTTTTGTATAGGAAATAGTTTTTATAAATGTAAATTTTGTTTATTATCTAAGATACTAACACATATTTTAAAAAAATTGATAAAATTCTTTATCAATTTTAATTTTATCTCAAAAAATATAGAAAAATAAAAAAAAATTTTATATTAAGAGGTTTATTTTATATTATATTTGATAGTAGAATATGTTTACATTGTGTGTTAATAGTAGTCTGGTTATAGTTTAGATCTAATAAACTAATTAGTTAATTTATTATATGTATATTATTTTCTTAAATTATATATAAATATAATATAGATTTAAAGTTAATTAAAAATATTTGATAATATTTTAACTTACTACTATTCAAAAATATGCTAATCATTAATTAAATCATTAAGATAACAAGATTATTAGTTTTTTTCATTAAAAAATGTATTATTTATATGAAAATTACTATTTATTATGTTAGATAATAGTTTTTTCTAGTTTATTTTATTTTTTTAATCCTATTTTAAATATCTTATATAATTTAATGTATATATTTTATTGCTATATTAGTTCTTATAATAAAATTATTTATTTATTATGCTTTTAATAGAATAAAACTATCAAAACAATAATCAAATCAAGAATTTTATACATTCAATTTGTTAAAAAATATGATTATAATTTAATATTACTTTTAATAATAATAATAACAACAATAAACATCTAAATTAAATATGATTCTAAAGTAATTGTTTTTATTTTATAATAAGTAGATGGAATTAACTCTAAGGATTAATTGTAGAAATGATTTTGCTAACAATGATACACATAATAAATTCAATAAAAATGGTAGATTCATACCATGCTAATATAAATTTAATAGTTAAATTAATACATAAAGTTTATTTAATTTTATAGAGAATATTTTAGTCTGGAATTGTGCTTAAAAAAGAAGGTTTAAGATTATATTCTTACATATACAATGCTATTATTCCACTAGAGATAAATGGAAATTATCTAAAAGGAATATTTGTTAGTGATAGTTGTAAGTTAATGATTATTAGCTATTATTCTTTTATTAAAAAAAATGTTTAATTAGATAAGATTGAGACATATCTTATAAAAAATAAAAATGAAACTGATGAAGTGACTTTTGATAGAACATTGTTTCTCCTACTTAATAGAATAATCTCAAAAGGATGGACTTTAGATTATCAAGATACAGCTTATTATTTTTTACTCTATAATAGCTTTTATGAAAATATTGAAAATGAAAAGTAAACTTGATTATTTTATAAATAAAAGTTAAATATTTACCTAATATTAAGGCATAAAATATAATTTTTCATGTATTGATATGATAAGAATAGATAATTTAACATTATAAAGCTATTTAAAATTAAAAAAATAATTTGAAATTATTTCTTTTTAAAATAAAATACTACATTAATTATATAATATATGATATTTGTTGTAATAAATTTGAAATTGATTAAAATATACACTTATTAAATATCCACTTTTTGTTTTGAATCATTTATTTATTTATTATTTAAAAAATTATCAATTAAATAATAGAATATTAAATTTAGTAATCATTTTATGGATAATAAAATGTTTTTATATAAAACTGAAATTATAACCAACAAATATTTCAATCAACTACCAATACGAAAACCAAAACTTATAAATGAAATTGTACGTGATTCTACTCTATATTATATAAATTTAAATTATCATAAAAATGATAACAAAGTAATACATTTTTTTATTTATATTATATTTCTATATAAGGTATTTGATAACAAACCATTGCTGTATTTAACATACAAGGTATTTGCATTGGCATACATCTTTCCAGAATATCATCCTGATATTGAGTATCTAATTGATACTATTACAATATTTCGCAGAAAATATAGAATTTTTTCATTTTTATCCTATTGTAATTCATTATCATTATATAATAACTTGTTGCATATGCAACTCATTAAGGTAAATCATTATTGATATTTTAGCTTATATCTATAATGAGTACATATAGGATAACATTTATAGACTAAATAATAATTCTAAACTAAAAATAGTTAATCCATGCTATCGTAACCTTGATAATTATGGATTTTTAATTAATGAATTTCCTCAACATTGTACCAACATCAGTATCAATTCTTATGTTGGTCATATCGATTATAGTTTTATTTCTAATTTTAATTATCATCAATGTATGTATGCTGCTAAAAAATTGGTAGATAAAATTGGATTTGTTCCTTACATTAATGATTTAAAATTACCTCCACATCGTAAATTCATATTCTCAAAGTTTCATAATAGTCATAATTTTAAAGTAGCTATTATTTAAATATCTAATTTCTTATAAAACATATAGATCATGCTACAATTACCTAATTCTATTGAAATAAATATTGAAAAAACTGATTCCCTATATTTAATAAAATATTTAAAGATTTTATGTCAAGAAAAACATACAAATAAGGTAAAGTTATATGGAATACATTAATTATAGTAGAATATTAGTATAGTGACCCTGATTATTGCTTTAATATTATCATATCTAATTTGATAATTGAAAAAATTATTTCTTTGTTGGATATCAAAGATTTTAAATTTAGCGTATATTTATGTCTTTTTTTGTCTTATTTTTTTTAATCTAATCTTTTTTATTCACAGTTAATTAACTATAAACTTTCCAATAATATAGAATGGCTTTTTGATTCAAGAATAGCTAATCATAAATTGCCAATTTATGACCAAGTTTCTAATAATACTAGCCCACTCTCTATTAATAAATATAATGTATGATTTTAAAAAATTAACACACATTTATATTGATATAAATTTTTAAAAATAGAATAAAACAAAAATGTATATTTATCACTATCATTCACATACAAAATTTGTTCAATTATCAACTATTATTATGGTAGTGGTATTTGCAATCATTGTACATGGTTTGGCTGTTGGAATCACTACATATACTTTTTTTAAATATCAACGTGCAGCTATTATTAAAAATTTCTAATTATTTTATTGTGGACTAAATGTGTTCCATACTTTACTAAAATATACTAACAACTTTACAATATTAACTGTTTACAATTGATTCATAGTATATTAAAATATTTCTTTATGATTTATAAAAATATATGTTATTTAATAATTCTAACTGCAACATTTTCCACATATTGCTTTTAATTTCATTTTTTTTACATTAAATGCTATAGAAATTTATTTACAGCTGTAATAATCTCTAATGATTATTTACAACAGAAAATATACTAAAAATTATATTTTTTTATTAAAAATCATACTTTTTTTTCTGTTTATAAGGTCAAAAATTTGGTTTTGTCTGTTAAGTTGTGAATTTCTAGCTAATTAGATCAGTTTTCTTAACCTTATAAGCAACAATGCACCATTCTCTTAAAGGCGACTTAATTTTATGCCAAAGTATAACAATTAAACTTATTAAATATCATCCCCTCTTTTTTTAATGTTAACTGCTATTTATAATTATAATCTATATTTACCTAAAATTAGTATAAAAATTTGTTTATATAGGTTTTGACTCACTTATGTGAGTTGTTTCCCGTACTCTGACGCTTATGAGTGTTTAAAATAATATTCAGAACTTAAAATTCATTCCCATTATCTATAAAACTATAAAATGTCATCATCCATTCTATTATTACAGTGTTTCTATTTGAATACAAACTGAGAATATAGAAATCTTAGAAGTGGTGGATTGACTGAAGCATGATTCCAACCTATCGTAACTATATGACTATGAGTCTAATCCTCACACCACGTACCATCTATCTAGGTCTTTTGTAATTGATACTGATCCCGATAAAAAATGGTATTTAGTGTAGAGGATTTGACTTATAGTCATTTGGCTGTGGATTCGAATCTTGCTTCAGTCAGTCCAGCACTTCTATGATTTCTATATACTTACTTTGAATTTAAGTAGGAGCACAGTGATAATCACAGAGGTCTATGTCATATCATAACTCTACTGGCAGTGGGAGACTTTAAGGGACAGAAAATCTTAGGTGCTTATAAACGACAAGGTATAGGGGTAAAAAACTTCATGTATCAATTGATCTCACGCACATATGTCCACAGCTTCCTAGACTTATTCCAGGTTGATTGATAGGTATAGTTACCCTTAAACGGGACTGTTTAATAAGTTCTATTCTTATACTATCACATAAAATTAAGTCACTTTTATGATAATTGTGCTTCGTTGTTTATAATGTTAATGCAACAGGCATCTAATTATCTAAAAATTCACAACTTAATAAGATACACCATATGTTTGAACTTATAAATAAACATATGAAAATATCTTTAATTAAATTACCTCATAACATAATTCAATTAATTAAATTTATACTTTTTAAATGTAAATTTACTTTTTTTTTTAAATTAGATATTGAGATGTTTAAATTAATCATTAAAATTAAAAGATACAGTATAAAAATGATTGAACAATATATATCAGTTACATGAATCTATAATATTATTCTCTCCATAAAAAAAATTCAATGTTTAATATAAATAATGTATATTGTTACAAGTTTATACGTTATTTTATTAAAATAATAATTTAATATATATAATATTATCAAAACAAGTTTAAATTACCATAGACAAAACTTTAACATACACTCTGAAAATAATTGTATACAACGTGTTACTTATTAAGCATGCGCGTGAGTTTAATTGGTGTATTTGAACGTTAAATTGGTAGGTAGTAAAGTGCCCATTTTTTGAAGTACTAATGAATGAAAAAAACTATACAATAAATGTTGGAACAAGAAAAAGTGAGGTTATTTTATGGAAAATAACTATCTTACTTTGTATGTGTATATCAACTATTTTGCTATTTATTAGTTGGCAATTAAACAAGCAGAAATTGTTGTGGAATCTTTAAAAAAAAACTTTAATCAGTACAATTATAAATTGAGTATAAATAATGTACTTTTTAAATGTTTTTTTTTGATATTATTATTTAGTTCCTATATCAACACGTGGGGATGAAGTTCTCAATAGTGCTATTCCATTAGTATATACAAATATAAATATATTACAATAATTAACTATTTTTATAAAAAAATAATGTATTTTATTTAAGATTGGAGGAAAAAATCTTTTTACTCATGAGCTAGAACAGGCTTTACTTGATAAAAAGTAATTGAATAATATTTATATAACAACTATTATTACTGTATTTCTTTCATAAAATAAAAAGAATAGATATTATTGTACATTCATTAAAAGACTTAGCTACAGATATCACTGAAGGAACATGTATTGGTGCAATTTTAAAGTAGTTTAAATAATTATGTTTTTGTTTAGCTTTCTATATAAAATTATTGGTGATAGACGTGATAAAAAAGAAGATGTTGTAGTCATAAATAGTCATCACAAATATAATTCATTAAATGAACTACCACCAGGAAGGTATTTATTTATCATAGAATCATGTATTTATTGTCATAATTGTTACATTCTTAAATATTAGTATTGTAGGTACAAGTTCAGTACGAAGAATATCACTTTTAAAATATTATTATCCACATTTAGAAATAAAAAATATTGTATTAAATAGATATTTTATTATTATTTTAAAATATTATTTTTAGCGCGGAAATTTAAATACACGTCTTAAAAAATTGGATGATATGAATTATGATGCGGTAATATTAGCTGCAGCAGGTTTAAAACGATTAAACTGGGAAAATCGAATACGAGAAACTTTACAATCCGATGTTTGGCCTTATGCTGTGTGTCAAGTGATTTCATTCTTTTATTGATTCCTCTTATTTTTTTTATATATTTTCATAATGTTTATCATAAAATTAATATTAGTAAACAAAACAAGAAACTTTTAAATTTGATATCATTATTATTTTAGGGAATCATTGCTGTTCAGTGCAGATCAAATGATATTTTTATTATTAATTTACTGAAAAATATTACACACACTGAAACACTTATTGAAGCTATTATGGAAAGGTCAATGATGAAATCTTTGGTATATAGATAGATCATTATATTTCCATTTTTTTTATTTTGAAATATAATATGATTTGACTTGATTCATTATTTTAAATAAGTAATTTTACATATAATAATATGTAAATTACTTATTAAATGTTTGCCTATTTTGTGATGACTATAGTTGTTCAATAATATAATATAGCTACCATCTTTCACAATATACCCTACCTACTATTTATTACACATATATATCATGTTATTTAAATTATTTACTATTAACAACTTTTACAAATGTACTACATATAGAATCGATGTTTATAAAATGATTTATATAATTAATATTACTTTATATATATATTTTGATCAATGTTAATTATAAAAAAAGTTTTACAATCAATACTTAACAACTTAAAGATTATAAATATTTGACTGAATGGTTTAAAATTGATAAACAAATTTACTCTTGATAACGATTAATTTTTCTATTCCTTTACTTTCTTTTATATCCCCATTTTATGTGAAATTATATTGTAATGAATTAAAATTTAAAGTTAATTTGTTTTATTATTTAAAATTATGGCAATTTTAAATGTATTGTTAATATAAACATGAGTAAATAATGGTGTCTCATATTTTTATTCATAATTTATTTTGTAGAAAGGTGGATGTAGTGTCCCTGTTGCTGTTAATTCCTTGGTTACAGTAGATAAACAGCAAAGAACAATACAACTCACATTAAAAGGATATATTTTTTCACTAGAAAATAAAATAGATCCATTAATTAGTGCTATAAGTTGTACTATACCCTTGAACAATGATGAAGATATGGATAATAATGTCATAAAACAATCCAATCCCCCCTATAATATATGTGATTCCATATTATATTCAAAATATTCCTACAAAGATGTGATTGATAAGGCCTCTGAAATTGGTAGAAATATTGCTAATAATTTGCTTGAAAATAATGGTTCCAAATGGATTGAGGTGGCAAAAAAAACACTTATGAAAATGAATTTTTAAAACTCACAATGGAAATTTTAAAATGTTTTTTTATAATATAGATATATTGTTAGTTTAGATAGTTGGTGTCAAAGTCTTTAAATTGATCTTGAAAGATTCTATCAACAACATCCCTAATAGGTATTTATGGTATTATTTAAAAATAGTATGACTATAATAATAAATGCTAATTACGATTCTTCTGGTGTAAGTGTAGGCGTTTGTTCAACAAATAAGCTATCAAAGTTTTGCACCATTCTTTTAACATCCCTATCAGTAGCTTTATTCCACATAGATTGCAAAGGATTCTTAAATAGCTTTCCTTCAACAAGGGAATGTATTTTAGGTGGGATCATTTCCAATTTAGGTACCTTTTCAATATTAATGCATAAAATAAACTAAAAACTTGGCTATATTTATTGTTATGTATAATTATGTGCTGATTGTTGAACTGATAAATGAAAAAATATTTTTTAAACTATTTATAAGCATGTTTAGTATATAGAGATCATTTTATGTTACAACAACGAATTTCATTTATATTTTTAAAAAAATTTATTATAAATCATACCGACTTCATGCAGAGTTCTAGCCAGTTACAATATATGAGCACTTATCCATTATTTAATAAAAATTATCTTTTATTTTAAGTATGGTGCATTAAAAAAGATAATATTATTTAACTAAGCTAGAAATATTAGTGTATTATATTCTTTTTAAAAAAAAATATGTATGATTAGTTTAAATGGTTTGCTAAATATTTGTAACCAAATGGAGTTTTTTTTAACTTTATAGAAAAATTATTCTTGTAATAAACATTTTCTTATAAAAATTGAAAATAATATTTATTTTTAAATAGAAACTTTTATATATATATATAAAATACTTTTTGCCAATCGATTGATTTAAAAAATGAACTTGTTTTTATGTCTTCTACTGATGAGTGAGGTTCCACACCGATTCTTTTGTTAGGATCCTTTGAGGAGAATTAAAAAAAAAGATAACAATAGTTAAATTTTTAACTTTAGCTAATAGTTGTTTTAATAGACTTGTTGCTTTTATAGACAGAGATCTAGGATATCTAATAGTCGTTTCCATAATTTCTTCAATACATAAATGATTAATAAATAACATTCTTTTTAGTTTATTATTACGTTGATAAACATAATCTTCAGGGTTTGCATTAATATTCTCGCTATTTACCATAATATCAAAAGGATTTTTTCCAACAATCATTTCATATAGTACAACACCATAAGACCACCAATCAACGCTCAATCCTAAAAAATATATTTTTAACCTTATAGTCATTTTATGTTGACTATGTTAATATATAATC
Organism: Kudoa iwatai; assembly: GCA_001407235.2. Lineage (NCBI taxonomy): Eukaryota > Metazoa > Cnidaria > Myxozoa > Multivalvulida > Kudoidae > Kudoa > Kudoa iwatai. The sequence continues at coordinate 8,193 of JRUX01000486.1, read as the reverse complement.
ATTCATTGATAGACTTAAAATGTGATCAAATTATTATGTATATTTAGAATTATATAAATATTATGTTAAAATAAGCAAAATGATTTCTAAAGCTATGATTTTACTTGAAAATCAACATTTTATATAAGAATACAAAATTATGTAAAGTTTTAGGTTAAAATAATGCTATATATTGATAATTAGTGCAATATATTAGTATGTTACCATAATCTTCTTGTGTAAGCATTTCAGGTGCAATGTAATGTGGAGTACCACAAAATGTACTTGTACGTTGAGTTTTATAATCTAATTTCTATATATATGTAAAGATGAGCATAATCTATAAAGATAATATATAGACCTTACAAAGGCCATAATCAGTAAGTTTGATATGGCCGCTTATTGTAATAAGAATATTGTCTAATTTTAAGTCTCTGTAGATAATATCTACAAAAAAATGGATATATGTAAATTTTAAATAAATTTATTTGTGTAGTACTATTTTGGTGAAGAAAATCAAGAGCTACTAGTATTTCAGCCGTATAAAATCTAAAAATTTTAATATAAATAAATTATTTGTAGAGAAAATTATTCAACTTGGCATCATCTTCTGTAAGTTTCTTAATTTTTTGCATAAAATACATCATATCTCCACCAGCAATGAATTCAAGAACAAAAAATAGTCTAAATGTTATTTAGTATATAAACCAAAATTTTATAACAACTAGCTAGCTGTTAATTAAATTTTATTTCAACATGCCAATTATTACCATAGCCTTAAGTGTGTTTTAATTGTAAACATATAAAAATAAATGTTATGTAAATATTAAAAGAGAATGTTTTCTATTAACAATGTGTTCTTTTTATAATAGTTAAATATAAAATTTAATATGTTTAACATGATACAAAGTAAGAAAAACGTACCTTGATTCATTTTGAAATGAACAATGCATGCTCACAAGAAATGGACAATTTCTAGCAAGTAATAGAATATGTTTTTCAGTATCAACCCAAGACATGTCCTAATAATAAATAATTAAAAATATCAAAAATATCAATATATGCTACTTCTTCAAGTTGAATAGACTTTTTTATAGCTTTAATAGCGTAAAATTTATGATTAAATTTAGATCTAGCCTTTTAATAGTTAAATAGAAAAATAATTATTATTTTATTTTTTTTACAAGAAAAACTTTTGAGTAACTTCCTCTTCCTATAACTTTGACTAGAGAATACTCGTTCAATGTGGAATCCGTATCATAATTAGCACCATTACTGCTACCATTGTTAGATAAATTTATTGCTTTACCAACAACCTTTACATGAAAACAATATTAAAGTTTTTTTTAAATTTTATCCATATGAATTACTTTATGAAAATAATCTTTGCTTCCTTCTAATAAAAATTTGATATTAAAAAAAATGTTATCAATATTCTTTCTACAGAAAAATACCATTTTTTGATGAATAATTTTCAAATTTATCACTTTTATATGTTATATTATCTTTAATATTCAATTATTTATGTATATAAAATAAGATTACCATCTGAACTGTATTGATTAATATATTTGGCACAACTTGTAGTAGTATTTTTAAAATTTTTACATGATTCATCTAAAATTTGAAGACATTTTTTATGAATTTTATCTTTGCAATTTTCACATTTTAAAATCTATTATTTTATATAAAATATTTTTTATATAATGTATTTATTATCATTACTCCGTTATTTAGAACTGGTAATGCTAATTTACATACACTACAATCATATAACTAATATACATGAATTATAATTCTTTATATACTTTACCATAAAAAAAACTATTACCTTCCATGATAAATATTTTTCATATACATGATTTTTAAAATAATATCTTTTTTTATATCTTTTTGCATAATTTCTTTTCTTTTCTATTAATACTAAAAAATTTTTACAATATTATATATTAATATCATTATTTTATAATAGTACTATTTATTTAATATTAATAAATGGTGATAATATATGCTTATATATATATCAAATCTATACTTTTATTGTCAAATATGGATATATTTTTGATTTTACTCACCAAATTTACTATTCCAATACATATTTATTATTCAAATGTAATTAAATTTACCATAAATTCTCAAATACTCCCAATTATTATTTAACATGACTGATATAGCTTCTGAAAGTTCCAATCTATTTGATATAACACATGGATCATCTATAAACATTAGTTACACATGTAAACCTAGAAATAATCACACCAAGTTTTTACTTTCAATATCATAATATTTTATGTTAAAACTGTATTTTTTGTCATCTACTCTTCCACTACATATCATTTTGATTTTTGATAGAAATTCTTCATAATTATCTTTGAGATCAGTTTCAAAATAATTGACATAACTTGAGAAAAAAATGAATATTTTATTAATATTAATAGTTTTTAAATGTTAGTTTGATACCCCCAAAAATTTAATTTAACCACCACTGAAACCATTTTCTAACTACGTGCTATTATCCTCTTGATGGTTGGTTGCTTAGAGAAGTTACCGACAAATAAAATAATTACTGATTAAATTTAATCAATATAAGCATATAATTATCATATTTTTATTATTTTTTTTTTAAATATTCGATTACATATTAATATTCGTAATAAATATCATTTACTTCAAAAAACACTAGCTATTATTCATTTATTCATCCAAAATGAAAAATATTACTAATTATTTAAATTGTTTTATAATTTATATTTAATGAGGTGTCTTTGTTTGATAATCCTTCTCATTAAAAATTTTTTATACGTATTCTTCCGAAAATATATTTCGTTTAGCGACTTTTGATTATGGCAATTACTCATCGTTCCATATGTATTTCAAAGATATTTTAAATGCTATATAAAATAAATAAATGAGTTTTTTATAATATTAATTAAATCCATATAATTTCAATGTTATAGTATTACTTGGTAACCATGGCAACGGAAACTGTTATTTAATGTGAATAATGGTCTTAAAATTAACCAACTACCTTTATTTAAAGTTTTATAATATAACAAAAATGGTTAGTATACTTAAAAAGTACGATTTTACATATTATAATATTATATATAGTAAAATCAAGTGATTTCATTATTTATTGTACAGATTAATCGATTATTAGTTATAAACCAAATAAATAAAAGAGTTGTGGTGAATTGAAAACTATAATCATAATATTTGTGCCTAAAATCGAAAGAAAATTATACTTATAGATGAAACAACTTGAAATGATAGTTTAATAAATAATTACTTAATGCTACATAATTATTTCATGGTAAATACCTTCAAAATTAAAAAAAGTTATGATAATCGAAATATTACAGTCTTTTTTCAGAAAAAATAATTGTATTATTACTGTGACATTGCTAACATGAAGCTTTACATTCAATTGAATAACAAAAATTACTGCATATAAGTTAAATTTTGTAATTATAAATAGAAAAAAAATGGCTTGAATAAATTCATAACTCGTTACATTGATTACATTTAGATATGGAACAACATGTATATAAATATTGAAATGATTTAGATCACAATTTGATAAATAGCACGATGTAGAGGATCAAACTTGCAATCACATGGCTCCGAGTAAGAATTCTCGATTCATGCAAACAAACTATGTTAAAACATCTTTTCTATCAAACTAAATTCAACAAGAAATGATATAATAATAGAATGATCCACGTCATCCAATTTCTTTTCACATGGTAAATGGAAGTAAATTCTGAAGGAAGAATAGTTATCGGCTACTTCTAAACATTATGGTACATAAGTATGTTGTATGTGTTTTTATTACGTAGATTAGAGGCCTAAACAAACAATTTCTTTGACTATTTTAAAGTATATATAAGGTCATAGCTGTTCTAAAGTAACAAGATATTTATTTTCCTACACTATTGCATTCAATAAAGTTGCCTTAATATGATAGTTTAGAGTAATAGGTATTAACGATGCAGGCTTAGCTAGCTAAAACTTCATACAACAAAAATAAGGTCCACTTTACGTTTTATTTTAATAAAAAAGAAACTTGAATTAATCATACACTGAAAAGAAATCATAACACCATATTTTATGATAACAAGATATAAACAGAAACCATTTATTAGTGAATATGATGAGAAATATTTTTTAACTAAATAGTTTTCATAACAACCAAAAGTTGTTTCCCTTAAGAATTTAATATTATTACAAGTAATTTGATGTTATATTTCATTAAACAATTGGAAAGAACACTGTTAAAAATAAATATATATATAAATATATGTATTCTAAATAGTTATTAGGAAAATACTGGTCAACTATTAAAAACAAACGCTGGATTTAATAACATGCTAGTTTAATAAAGCGCAGACATCTAACTTAATAATACAAACAACGTTCGCTACTACTTCGTGAATCATCCAAAACTTGAAACGATCATAAAGATCGGATGGTAAGGTTGTGTTGTTCTAACTTTAAAGCGAATATAAGGTATGATTAAGTAAATGAAACATATAATTGTTGATTTTTTCAATTTTAAATCTATATAATAAACTAGGTCCAAGTATATTGATGATGAAACGATAAACATTGCTGGATTTTTAGCATTAACTTTATCATTTTCTTTTGTTGAACTATTTTATGGAAGACATACAAATAGGTTATTTCATAAATCGTTAAATTTACATAAACACAATAATAATAGCATTGGATTAATATCGGATTCATTTCACATGTTTTTCGATTGTACTGCTCTTATTGTTGGTCTATTAGCTTCAATTTTAAAGAATAAACCTTCAAATACCACATATACCTATGGGTAGGTAAATAATATATTTTCAATTTATTCTATTTGTTTAGATATGATCGAGCTGATGCTGTATGTGGTATAATTAATGGTGTGATACTTGTGTTGACATCTGTTATACTTATTAAAGAATCTTTTGAAGTTATTGCATTATAGATTTATCTTGTATTAACATTTTTATTGATGTATTGAATAGAGATTACATGACCCACCAACTATAAAACAGAGCTATCTTTTATTAATATCATTTTTAGGATGCATTGTTAATTTTATTGGAATATTAATTTTTCATCATGGTGGTTCCCATTTAAATTCTTGTCCAAATGACCATGATCACAATGATTTTACATTGAGTATGCATAAAGGGAATGAAGATACTCATATATTTATACCATTTAAAAACAGTAGTGATACTGTTGAACCGTTTCAACCATTTAATTTGGGTGAGGGGCTATCACAAACAAAAGATATATCTCAAAGTATTATAAGTCATGGTATATTTAATAATAAATCTATTTTAATAGCTTTATTATATGAAATTGTTGAATTTCTTCTAAATTACTACTATAGCATTTTTTATCTATATTTAATTGTTATTTTTGTATATGCCTTAATTATTCCATTTAAATATTTATTTAAATTTTTTCTTTATAAAGTAAACGTTTTTATTATATAGGTATATATCTTCATATATTAGCAGATGCTTTAGGAAGTATTAGTGTTATATTGTCATCATTTCTTGTATCAAAATATGGTACTTTATATATAATTTAGTGTTAATTGAATCTATTCAATTTTACATATACTTTACATTAGAATATATGTGGGCTGATCCATTGTGCTGTCTTTTGATATCATTTATTATTATTGGAAGTAGCTATAATTTGTTAAAAGACTCAATAAAAATTCTTATGCAAGGTATACCTGAACATTTAGTTGAATCGTCATCCAATGCTTTAAAAATGGTACATATATTATTACTAGTCTTATCATGATTTCGTTCCCATTACATTACTCTAGCTCATATTAACATTTTTATTAAATTTAAAAACAAATTTTGAATCATATTTTAATATTTTTTTAACAGTAAAGGTTATATTCTTTTAATTATTATTATATTTCAGATCAAATATTATTTCTCTTAATATCATTTATTCGAATGCGATTTTCAATATTTATATTATTTAAAAAAGCTAAATTTAATAGATCTCACAACTAAATTATGGCATTGATATTGCAAAAGCAAATTTTTGGTCACTATCCAAGTATACTAATCACTCTAAGATACTAATGTGTATTATTGCTCTATTATATTTTTGTTTAGAAAGAAACATATTGCTACAATCAAGTTGTATACACATTCAAATGAGTATGCAAATATTTTGGCTGATGTGAATAGAATTTTATACAATGTAATTGTGCTTTTTTAATCTACATAATTTATGTTTTTTTATATAAATTGTATTTTTAGGCTGGATTTACTGAGACCACAGTTCAAATAGAGCCTATGCCTCTTTGATGAGTTTTTAGCATTTTTTCCAATTATAATTTTGTTTCTATAGTAATTTTTGGTTAGTACTAGATTCATAATGTATATATATTTACTATTTTTTAATGGAATTTTCATACATCATAACAAATCCCTCATTAGCTCATGAGTAATTCAATGATTATTTCTTAATTTTAGTTATTCGATCAGCATATGGTTAAGCTTAATCGTAATTTTTTAATAAAAAATACAATGTTTAAAACAATATTTTTTTTAATACCATATAACTATTCAAATATACATACTTTTATCTATGAAACATGCTTGTTTTGAAGAGAAGTATGTTGGAAATAAATAAAAAATGTATATATCATTTTAAGGTGATCAATAAAAATATACCATTCACCATAATTAAAACTTGGATATATCCCGTATAATAAAAAATTTATATTCTTATATTAAAAAGCTTAATTGAGTCTTATTTATTTTACATAATTTTCAATAATAATTAATTGTTATTAATGTTATCTATGTATACTATTAAATTAATATATTTGCTTTTTATGTAGATTTTTCCCTTAAATATTTAAATTTATGATGATTTATTATCATTTAACTTTTTTAAATAAATAACAATAGGGAAACTGTAGCATAATTCTACTCTAAAGTTATCTAAAAATATGGGGATTTTCTTAAGTAAAAAACTTTATTATTTTTAGAAGCCGAGTATTACTATCAACTGCACAGTTCCTCTTCACAACTTATAAATATGGATCGTACAATACAAGCTATATAAAATATTTTCTCTCTTTATACAATTAAAAAGGTAAAATTGCATATTTGAATAATAATTAGTAATGAAATGGATATGGTCTATTTTTTAAATGGTTATTTATTAGATTTTTCTACATTTATTTACCATTATTTTCTATTTTATTTCAAATTTATGTAAAAAATACATCACTCTGGTTATATAAAATAAATTTATTAATATTGTTATGAATAATTTATAGAAAAGATTAGCTATATACCGATTCTTAACAGTTGAATCGTGTTAAATGGTCTTGGCTTGGAATAATTGCTTAACTATCGAATTATTGAGTTGTTAGACATTGCTTAGCCATCGTTTAGCAGTTCTAAGACTATAATATGTCCAATATAAATGTATTTTAATAAAAATCTTTAATAATCCAATCTTTGTTGTTTCAGTTTATTTTAAAAGGTGAGCTATTTATGGCAAACTGTTAGAATGCGAAGCTTTTACGAATCTCATTCGCTTTATTAACACCCTATATGGTGCAGCATTATCATAAAGTGACTAAATTTTATATGGTATAAAAATAGAAAACGCTAATCTTATTTTTCTTATAAAAATTTTGTCCAACTATACTATAGATTAGTCTACAATGAGTATAAAAAAATTTTACAACCAACAATTTATAATCCAAAGGAATAAAACCTTTCCCCTCCCTCCTGTAAATGGGTTTTTATTCCTTGAACTCTATGGAAACTTAAATTATAATTTTTAGCTATCAACTACATCTACTATAACTCAGGCTACAACATATCGATCCATACAATTAATTTAATACTCATACTAGCATTTAATCTTATGATTAATTTTTAGCTAAATTAATTCATATTTTAACAGTTTGAACTTTGATTTTTTTATAAATTCATCAATTTAATTATTTTCAGGTGACTAAAATCTAAAGAGCTGCTAAAATAATGTTCTCTTATACTTTTTTTTTTTTTTTTTTTGTTTACGCAGGAAAAACCTTAACCATGTATTTCTACACGAGATTACTCACCAGCTATGAGCTCTCGAACAGATCAGATTCTGTTTGGTGTAGGCACCCTTGGTTATCATCATACAAGAATCAGTTTAACCGATAGAACA